>JAVTVY010039008.1:0-172236 GCA_036873755.1 Hanleya hanleyi | reverse complement strand
GGGGGGGTAATTTAACTGTGTTATGAGGCCAACCGGCCATTTACTTGTTCATGGATGTACATCGCATCACAGGATAGAAATGTTACAAATTGTCATCAGGTTTCGTCCCTTGCGTAGAACAACGCGGAAGACCCATTTAAACCCCTAGACGGTATGGGAGACAATCCCGTTCGAACTCTCAACTCGTAATATGCATATCACTCATCCCATCACTAAAGTGACCTGTTTATCTGCCATGTATATAAACGTTTCACAAGCATACTATCATAGAGGAACACGAGTCGTGGGACTCGCTCATATTACACTAATTCCCTCATAGCTTAGTAATCTTATGTCCTATATATGCGTTATCACAACATTAGTAATTGTACTGGATAGTGTGTTTCTCTTGAACTGGTACAAGCTCTAGCTACCTTAGCTCTCCATTCCGCAGAAAGCAATGTTCGAGCAACTCTCCATTCCTTAAAATAATGGAGAGTTGGGACAATAGAGTGAGTTTTAACTCTACTTCAAGGTTTTCTGATTGCTGGTCTAATAGTTGTGACGCCTACCATTGTTCAAAGGATCACTCATATCATATTGACATGTTTAACTACTTATTGCTTATTTTCACAATGTTTTAAATTCTAAAGTTGGTTTCCCTGGACGGAATATGCAAGGGTAACGTCATGCATTTTGTGTATATAGGTGTGTATATAATTTCCCTTTTATCTTGAATTTGCAAAATTATCCTAATTTGGCTAATTAAAGCAATTAAAAAATCTTTCAGTGGTGATTTGTTAGTTTTTAGATAGTGTTCATATGTCTAAAATCGGTGATAACCTAAATTAATGGGGAGAAAGAGTTACCCAAAACTCTTCATGCTCAATTGTGCTCAAGGGGTGATACAGCTGACCTCTTAGTTGTAGTTTCCGTTTGTTATTGGAAACAGTCACTTTTTTTAAATAATGTGTTTCTTAACTTGTTTCTAGTATCAGTCTGGTCGCTGATTATCAACAACAACAACGTTCTTTAAATTCGTACTTTACTCGACTGGTTTATAAGCGAAAATTTTAAACATAAGAGTTTTTATTTCTGAGCTGGAACTTGTCATTTGTTAAGTTGTTTGGTACTCACAAGACTTGAAACTCGAAATTGTTGTCAAGCCTACCAGGCCTGGGGGACCATTATACTCCCCAAACGTTCTATCCTATCAAACCCTACAAACTTTCTACCCTTTCTCTGGAACGACAAAAAACTGAGAGCTGACACTCCAATACTTTGTAGTTTATTACATTGGGGTCATTTTGAGCCTATTTCTATTTGCATAACCTCCGAATAGAGGATCATGGGTAAATTCAAATGGGCCGCTATGTAGGGTACCAGAAAAGTGGGGATTTTTTTTGTCGCTTTTCTTCAAACTCCTGTTTTTCTGAGACGAAAGGTGGACAAAAACTATTTCGTTTCACAAAAGATTATTATTTACTAATCTATCATTCAGTTTTTGGGAAGAAAACACGTAAATAAAAAAATCGGTAAATCTGACGGAAAAAATCGTCCAAAAATGTATTGTTGGACAATGACGTCACTGTGACGTCATCAAATCGGCCATCTTGGATTTTGTTACGTTTTCTGGTAGAGCTTGACCCAAGGTTCAGGGGTGTAGTAAGTTTCAGCCCCTTGGCTCAAGGGTAAGAAAACTATTTGGGGTGCCACCTGGAAATAGCCTCAAATAGCCTAGATCAGATAGGGTTAAATCATCCATAATTCCATTCAGCGTGAATATCTTTTTCTATTTCTTTTCGTGGATCGTGAAAACAGCCAGTAGAACAGTTTATGTTTCTGAGATGTCGAAATAGATCAATCCAATTTTGTCTTGTATTTAATCTCTGGCAGTTGACGAACGCTATTCTATTATCACTTTATTATCGTTTGCACACAGACATTTTTCAATGGGAGAAAACTTTGGGGTACTATTTTTAACAGAAACCAAGTATTTTGTTAAATAAAAATTTTTTTATACAGATAAATCGGAAAGCGGCGGTCCTGGATGGGTTTTTGAGAAGGCCATTAACTGATCGTTTCGGCTATGTCAGATTTAAAGATACAATGAAAAAGTATTATAGTACACTGCAAAAAGTGGTTACATGTTTAACGTTTCATTTTGAGATGGGTAACATGTGAGATGCTTCATAATGCTACATGTTTCACCCTGTTTTCCCATGAAAACATGTCTCAAAGACATGAGAATACAGCTATTTGAGGGTTGTGACATGTTTCAGTCGCGTTGCCGTTCCACTATAATGACCCGAATAGCTGTTTGAAACATCAAAGCCGAAACACGTACAAGAGCGACAAGTCTCAAAGAACACAGTATAAAAGACGGATAATGTTGTCTGGTGCATGGAAGCACTGGCTTCCAAAAATTTATTTCTGGTCTTTAGCAATCGTGAATATATCTGTCGGTATTGGGAATAAGCAGACCGACCAATTTAACTGAATTACTTGCATCGTAATATAACTCTTCCAGGCCTAGGGTATTTGACTGTTTGAGGCCTGCCAAGGCCTTGGAAGAGACGCCTCCTCCCCACTAAATATGAATTTACTCCTTGATTCTAAAAGCCCCCAAAATATATCTTGGGGTCCGCTCTGCTAAAAAGTGCAAAAATCAAAAAAATTCAATCCTTGAACGCTTCACATTTACGTCATATTATAAATATGACTTTTTGGTCGATATTTCGGTCAGATTTTCCATTTTGTTTATTTGTGCCAGGTTCTCCGAAGTAAACCACATAGTACATTAGGGAAGAATTATCTAGTGTGAAATAAAATAGCTCATGCACTCTTTTATCCGCAAAAAAAAAAAAAAAAATCTCGAAGAAAAAGATAAAACACCACTTTTCTGATACCCCACATGATCGCCACTTTAAATTTGCCAATGATTCATACCAAAAAAATACACAGCAGTGTCGCTATAAAAAAGAGTGACATTGATGGGGCATTATTGAGGGCTCGCGTTGGAAGAAACAACAACTGTGTTCTTTGTGTGACCAGAGCTACATCCAGTATTTTAAATGTGTGTAGCGCATCAGGATATTTTCTGGACAATACGATTGCTCTATATACGATTACTACGGAGCCGTAAAATGGACATGCTCCGATCCGCACTTATTAACTGCGACCCCCAGTTATTAAGTGCGACCCGCACTTATTAACTGCGACCCTCAGTTATTAACTGCCACCTGCACTTACTAACTGAGAGTCGCAGTTAGTAAGCGCGAGTCGCAGTTATTAACTGGGAGTATACCTCCGATGCCCCTTTTACGGCTCCGTAGATTACAGCCTTGCGCGGGATCCGGCCATTGTATAACACAAATGACACCAAACCATGCAGGCATCTTCACATTTCAAGTTAAATACTACACTAATGTTTCGTCATTTACCTTGACCTATTGAATAGAGTAAATTGGTAAAAACTAGGAAACGCACGTGATGTCATATAGCCAATCAAGATAGGAGCTTGCCAACACAGTGCAGCGAGGATTTTCTTGAATGTCAGCCTGTGAGATTTCCAAATATGGCAAGTGGTGGTTGTATTGATGTTAATTTCTTTCGAATAGTCAATCAAAATTGAATTTTAAAGAGGTCATACATTGCACTCCTCCTAATATGGATCACGGAATATTTATAGAGCTATGACATCATCAAACTCATATTCTGATCAGATATTGTGTTTATATGTTCAGCCAAGGCAACACGTGTGGTGTTCGACTTGGATATGCGAAGATGAAACCAGGAGGAGAGAGGGGATATTATTTTTTTATCTTTATGAAAATATTGAACATTGTTGGTGTGTAAAACAATTTTCCTCCTTCCTCCCTGACTGTGACCACTGTTGCGACAACTCGAGACGAGTCCAGGACTCCGTTATCTTAATAATCATCTGCGACCCGTATTCCATTTCCCGAAACGGAATGGAATTTCAACGACTCTCACTCGGAGATATTTACCGCGAGCAGATGAAGGAATGATAGAATCATTTTCAAGTTACAGACATTCATGTATCTAAGTCAGCAAGTATGGTCAATATCTGTATGTAATATAGTATCCCTGTTGAGAGCTGCTTCCTGTGTGCTGGATTAGGCTGTGTCATGTCAACAGACCGATGTGGCAACTTGAGTAAATTATTATTTTGATTAATATCTGAATGTAAATGTACCATTTGGTGTAAATCTGTGATCTAGTTCACCAAAAAATGAGCACATTATTGTCATGAACAATTTGCACGCCATGATAAATGGGTTCACATCAGGAATTATGATGTACGGAACATATATCTGTCTGGAATGATCACATTCATTGTTAACCTGAGGAGCAAGCTTGTCTATTGTATATGTTCCTGTCTTTAGCCTATTGTTATTGTTGGTTTACAGTAACACCCGAGTTGGACTTCCATCGAAGATAAGAGAATAAAAACTGATGCAAGCTGAATTTAATAAACGATGCGTTTATTTCTGTTTCTTTCACAGGCGATCTGGCGATCTGATGAAACATGTAATGGGAAATAGACTATTTTGAATCACTTCCAAGTTTGATACATGTTCGGACACGTTTAGGTTGCGACATGTCCCAAAAGTTGGGACAAAGTCATGTTTGGGCTTAGACGTTTCATTTTGAAACATGTAGTCGGCCGTAACATGTTTCAGATTGAGAGATGTACATACAACACATGTTTCACTGTGCAGGATGTCACATGTTTCAAACGGACACATGTTTAACGACGACATGTCCATATTGAGACATCATTAACACATATGAGGATGACACGTGTTTCAAATTGAAACATGAAGCCGTTTCCAAATGAAATATGTACGTACTCACATGTCCCAAAAGTTGGAACAAAATCATGTTTCATTTTGAGACGTTAAACATGTCGCCAATTTATACAGTGTAGAATTGCAAACTGTTTATTATAACAGTGTGTTGAGCATTACTAACTTTTTTGATACAGCACACTATTCACCTAGATTAAAGATTTATATCAGCTAAATTTTTAGTCGTTTTTGTTGGCTTTTATCCCATGCACCGGTAGTTATGACAGTTCCAACTGGTATCAAAACTGTCAATAAGGTGGATAAATTTTAATATATTCCTATCATCGTCTACATAGTTTGGAAGACGATATTCCGAGCTTTCTAACAAGATTTAATATGATGAAAATGTTTTCTTAGGAATTCCCTAATTCCAATGACAGGCAATCGGTCCCTAATGCCAATGACATGCAATGGTTCCCTAATGTCAATGACAGGAGATCGTTTCTTAATGCCAATGACGGGCAATGGTTCCTTAATGCCAATGACAGGCAATCGTTCCCTAACGCCAATGACAGGCAATCGTTCCCTAATGCCAATGACATGCAATCGTTCCCTAAGGCCAATGACAGGCAATCGTTCCCTAATGCCAATGACAGGCAATCGTTCCCTACTGCCAATGACAGGCAATCGTTCCCTAATGCCAATTACAAGCGTCGGGTCCGTCATTCATAATTCATGACAGGCAATCGTTCGAATGACAGGCAATCGTTCCCTAATGCCAATCGCTGATATTTTTCTAGAATTGGATCGATGCGGTACAGAGAGGGTCCCTTCCGCTAATGCACCCCCACCGATTGAAACGTGCCCTACACAGATAGACGTCATCGTAAACAAATGAGACACGTATACACCTCGAGGTGCAAAAGCCGGTGGCTATATAGAACCACCAGACCTGAGATTTTTCAATCTTTTTGAAGACTAAAGAGACCGATCGAGGGCGAATAACATCTTATTTACGCTACCTATATGCGGTTGAAGCAGCTGACGTTGACAAACAAATCAACGGAATTGGTATCTTTGTACTGTCCAACCAAGACAGAAGACATAGCCACCCGAATCGAGAAACAGCGGATGAAAAGTCGTGCGTCCAATTAACCTCAACAACACGGGTTGGACTTCTGCCACCAGCGAACCTAGCTGTTGACAACAGATGATTGGCTTCATGCAATATAACATTTATCCTCGACTGGTCGTATTGGCCACTTCATTTAAGCAAAGTTTCTATCATTTGGTCAGTTTGTGATTATTTTGTAGCCAGGTAGAGACTATTAACGAACTGTGTTTAGGAATATTACCAGTCTGTCTGTTTGATAAATGGTTAACCACCCCTCACGTGTGCTTCTGCGTTTTCAAACTCAAAGACGAAGGCGCCAGCTGTTATCTCGGAGATTCTTGAAACGAGTGTACATACACAGCTCGGTTATCTACGCAAGGAATAATAGTCAGACAACTTTTGCTTTGACGTAGCAACCTTACTCTCTTTAGCGTTAATTTTTCGCACACGTCCATGTAATAATTGTCCATTCACCATAGATATACTACTATGTGCTTTGCACTTAAGTCCAGAAAAGAATAGAATAATTAACTTTATCCAAAAAATTAGACCGTTTTCTTATCAGTGATAAAGATTTCATGAGAGGGTATTATAATAGAAAACTGTGGATTCTCTTACAAACTCATTGCTCTCAAATCTACAGATTAGTCTCGATATCCCCAAAGTGTAAAGCGCTCAACAGCTACGGCCATGGTGTAGGCAGCAAAACAAAATGGGATGCAAAACACTCACTCGTTATCGGACTAAGTGAAATTTCCATCCGTTCACAAAACTGACGATGTATTTGTGTGGTGAGTAAGAAAATGTTTGTCCTCGGCTTCTAAAACAATTCATCAGCATTACAATAACGCCATTGATGCTCTTCTGAAGAAGCTATGTCAAACATTGCCAGATGGAGCTTCTCCTTGGCTCATTGAGTCCACTAAACGCTCTCTCTCCCGTAGACACAAAAAGATTAAGCCTGACCTGGTCGACAAGGTATTCGGGATGATTAACAACATAAGCCATTCGTATTCGAAAACTGATGAGAAAAATGTACCTCGGGCGGGGGTACCATCTTCGCCACCGCCTAACATACATTCTTCTTCTGGGCATTGGCCATCTCAGTCACCATCTTCGCACAATTCTGAGACACCCTCCATTCACCACGATTCACCTTCCTCCAGAAATGAGCTTCGGCATTACCCGATTTCATTACGGAATTCTTTCTCGAATTTGGAGATTGAAGAATGTCCTGAGCTTCATGAGCATGCACAAATAGGTGCAAGTGATGAGGACGTCCCCGATTACGAATCTTTATCTGACTTTCCACTTTTACCGAATAGCTCTCAATCGTCACCCACATTCCCGTCTTCGGGTCATAATAAGAAACGACATAGGGAAAAGGATATTACCATTCATGATTGTGAAGCCAAAAAAGCTCGGACTGTTGCTTCCGACTTTTTTCAATCAGAAACAGTTTCTATGGAGAAACAAACTTCCCCGGATCAAGTCACGAATACATCCGTACCCGCTATCAGAGGGACTGGCCTCTCACGGTATGGTAAACTCCGGAATGAACTTCGTTCCATTCAACAACCTCATTTGGTCCTAGGGGACTCGAATCTCAATAGGATATCCATTTCGGAACCAGATTGGCATATTTTTGCCTTGCCAGGGTTCACGATTAAGAAACTAACTGATTTGTTACGTGGAGTTCATATGCCTAATATCAAACATATTGTTCTTAACATAGGCGTTAACGATCGAAGCAATAGCACACGAAATGTTAAACCACTCATCTCCAACTTTAAAGATCAAATTAGAAAGTCCTTCCCTGAAGCTACATTCACTTTTAATCCCGTGGCCATGTCACATGGTTCTTCTACTGAACTGTCTCTTATTGATAGACTAAACGCACTCTTTTTCGAAGATACTGCGTTTATTTACTTTGACACCGACATCACTATTTTGTACAACACAGATGGCATCCATTGGATGCCCGAAACAGCAAACCGGCTATTTCTAGCTTGGATCGCTCACATACGTGAACAGGAAAACTAGATAGGAATCTCGATATCAACTCTTTTAAAGCAGCTAGCACTGTGTACAACTTGTCAAAACTGACTCTCACGCAACCTCAAATTAGTTTATTAGAGAAAGGTTTATCGTTTGTCCCAACACCTATTTTAGATCAGTCGGGACAAATGCCACTTAATTTCAGTGACATCGATTCTTTTTTTCGACGAATTGAACTCAAATATTTTTTCCTGGACAGAGAGGCGGAGTATGACGGTACTAAAAAACTCCATTCGAAATCCAGTTGGAGACCAGCCGATCACCAGCTCTGTTCTGAAATTATTTCGTTCAAAAGGTCCGTTTCTGAGTTTTTGCGTACACAACCATCCATGCATGCCAAAGATAATCTGTCTCAAGCCGAACGTATAGCTCTCAGTTCATTATCGCGGCTTGATGACGTGGTCATCAAACCCGCCGATAAAGGTGGAGCTACGGTGGTAATGGATAAAAACTTGTATGTACTTGAAGCCCTTAGACAGCTGAATGATGTGAATTATTATATTCCCATACAGAAATCCTTAGTGCCTGAAAACCAAGATATGATCAAGGAAATACTGACAGATATGCTCCTTGGGGACCATATTACTAAAAAAGAATATTCATATATGACTGATTCGAGTCAACACCGCCCTAGAGCATTTTATTTGCTACCAAAGATACACAAAGACATCTACTCGTGGCCCCAACCTCAAATGCCGAAAGGGAGACCGATTGTGTCTGACTCTGGAAGTGAATCAGCAAGAGTAGCGGAGTATCTAGACTTGTGTCTTAATCCTATCTCTCAACAACACGCCAGTTATCTCCGGGATACACCCCATTTCCTTGACATTTTATCATCCCATTCGTTCTCTTCCAATATTTTTCTCTTCACATTGGATGTTGAATCATTATACACCAATATTGACACTGACGATGGCCTCCAGATTATAGCTGATACATTAGCAAAAAATCCGTCTACCGGTCGGAACGATTCATTGTTCATGAAGTTACTTGATATTTCTCTTAAACGCAATGATTTTGTATTCGACCACTCCAACTACCTTCAAATCAAAGGGACGGCCATGGGCAAGCGTTTTGCGCCCAGCTATGCTAATATATATATGGCCAGATGGGAGAATGAGGCTCTCTTAGAATGTCCTATTAAACCACTTCTTTGGAAGCGTTACATAGATGACATCTTTGGAATTTGGGGCGGTAGTATTGACGATTTTCATGTTTTCGTTGATATTTTGAACTCACAAAACCCCAATATCCGCTTACAGAGTAACCTGCAATTACATTCTCTTCCATTTCTTGATGTAATGGTATATAAAGGCAGCCGATTCAATTCCATGGGAATTTTAGATACTAAAGTTTATTTCAAACCCACAGACAGCCACCAGTTGCTGCATCGGAGTTCCTTTCATCCGCATTATACATTTCCGGGCATTGTTAAATCGCAGTTTTTGCGATTTTTGCGTATTTGTAATAATGTATGCGATTACCAGTTGGCTTGCTCTATTTTGATTCAGGCACTAAGAAAAAGAGGCTATTCTGATCGTAAACTTCGGAAAATTAAAAGCGATGTTATTCAACTCTATCACAAGCCTATGTGTAAAAAAGCACCAAAAAGATCTTCACATTTGCCACTAATCATTCCATATTCGCCTTCTGCACATTCAACTATACATTTTATTGGAAATCTTTATGATAGATTGAATATGAAACTATCGGGCTTATTACCAGCCATTAAAACTGTATACAGTAGGCAAGCGAACCTTAGAGAGCATTTGGTACGCGCTCGTCTACGTTGATATTCGTGTAATACATGACCCTTATTTATTGAGTCATTTATTCACCGACCTAGACGCTTATTTTTTTCTCTCTCTCTCTCTCTTTGACGACTGAGCTTATTTCAGGCCTAACACCTTCACTGCTTGGTGGACAGTTTAATTATCACAATACGCATGTGCAGCCCATAATTTTCAACCAATCAGAATTTAATAGAGGGCGCTGCAAAATAGTGGTCTTGTCATACGGGCTACTATAATTTCAACCAATCATATTGAATAGAGGGCGCTGCAAACTACTATACAGAAATATCCGGGTACTTGATTTCAATCCCCTATATAACCAGTAGTTTTCGCTTCACAGCTCACATTTTAGCACAAATTTATCGGTGGTATAAGCCAACCACTGGCTATTTTATCTCCTTTTTTATGATTTTATTCTTAGGTTCATTTTATTTCCACAACTGCGGTGAGTCAGACTGAGGTAAATGTGACTTGAAATGCTAATGCCCCAAAATGTTACCCTTAACATCAGTATATGCATTGCCCCTCTTACATGTTTCACCAATTTGTAATCTGTCGGGGAGATTCCACCCAAATATATCTAAGTGCCAAACTGAATAACGAAAGATTCACAATATTTATATAGGACACAAGGGCCTTGCAAATAGAGACTGGGAAACGTCAATGACCATACCAAGCATCAGATCCGATATTCAGTATTCAGCCGTCGTCCATAAAGCATTTCCGCGTCAATAATCGAAATATCTATTTCTTGTGACAGTTAGCACCAATTCTAAATGTGTATGAAATAAAAATAATAAAACAATATAACAATAAGATGATTTCCTACAAGAGAGGAGCGGCGAGGCGAGCAAGTTTCAATGATGTCAGCAAGACGTGATCATGATCTTGACACGAAATCTTAATCGCTGACATTATTCTTTATCCAACTAAATTTCCGAACGTTTTTCCAGATTATTATCTCAGTGACGCTTTGATTGTATCTCAGTCACGCTTTGATTGTATCTCAGTGACGCTTTGATTGTATCTCAGTCAGGCTTTGATTGTATCTCAGTCAGGCTTTGATTGTATCTCAGTGACGCTTTGATTGTATCTCAGTCAGGCTTTGATTGTATCTCAGTCAGGCTTTGATTGTATCTCAGTGACGCTTTGATTGTATCTCAGTCAGGCTTTGATTGTATCTCAGTCACGCTTTGATTGTATCTCAGTCAGGCTTTGATTGTATCTCAGTCAGGCTTTGATTGTATCTCAGTCAGGCTTTGATTGTATCTCAGTGACGCTTTTATCGTGACTGTTCATTTGAACACCGTGGAGATGTAAACACATGATATCCAAAAACGACCAACCAGGGGTTAATTGGAATTAGACACAAGACACATGCGATTAATAAGCTACCATATTATTAACATGATACAGCCAAAGTTTGAATGCTCTTATTACATTTGAAAGCAAACCGTAAAAAACGTGAGGAATGATGTTCATGAGGGAGTGCTGTCCGTTCAAATATAAACAATTGCGTGTCTCTGACGATAGAGAGTTGCCAGTCTGTACATAGCAGAAGTATATGTTCTAGAAAGATGCGTGCGTTCAGTAAAAAAAAACACACAGGAAGCAAGAACTAAAATGGGACCATGTGGGCAGATATTATTCACATACCTCTAGGCGAAAAGATATGGAACGGTTGTTGATATTTATCCAGAAAATTCAAACCATAACATAATAAATGTACAGTTAAAGATGTAATCAGCCTCAAATCTGGGCTGAAATCGATGTCTCTCAAACTCAGCGAAAGTGACTTATGTTACAACAGGTACAAAATAAAACACAGTTGACCATAAGAAACTAAACTTGTTTCTACCATTCACGAGGAAATAGAAGGAGTTGATCTTTAAAAATAAACAGCATGGCATGCCGTTTATTTTCCCACGGCCGTGTCAACAAGCGTATACACGTATGATGCATTCTACCAACGTATGCTATGCGACATCACCGAACCGTAGGCACGAGCCATGACGCTATCCCATGGCTGCAGCGGTGCGGCATTCAAATTCGTAAGCGTCGCTACGTCACTCATACGTCACGCAGTGACGTCATTTTCCTCTCCGCGTACAACACACACTCAATGGCGAGACAGAAAAGCCATCGAAGCGGGCAGAGTTACAAATTTCTCTGACAAGATATTCTTGCATTCGTTGTATATGACGATCCCACTACAATCAAATATAATATATATGATGCTTTGGTAATCTTCAATGCTGAAAAACCGCACAGGGGAGAGTTTACAAAATCCGTCCATTTTGAGGCTGATTACATCTTTAAGCTTTTTCACACCTGAAAATGCTATCGTATTCCATGCAAGCGCGGAAGGTGAAATAGTTTCTAAGGAAACCCAATTGTTACATGGATTAGGTACCAGCAGCTCTATGGTGGTCTGCCAATAAATCTGCTTAAGACACAAAGATCAATAGGATTTTGTTCGAAACGAGATGTTTAAAAGAAAGTGGACTATTATTTCGGCTCTATATGCGTATTTCCATTGGTACAAAGGAACACATGTATAGGCTGGAGTGGAGGAATGAAGCACGCTGGACAATCAGTGGGACATATGTATGTTATTCAGACAAACACAGAAATATCACGGGACCCCACAGTTGTCTAGTTGATATAAAATAATACCAATATCAGAAGGGAAGGGAGGCACGATGATGAATACAAAGTTGCAGACAGCGACGGTCTAATTGAGATCGAAGAAATAAGGAAGGTGGTGAAAGACATAAAGAGAGGAAAATCTATGAGGCAAAACATCATTTCGAAAGCGTTTATGAGAGCGTTTATCCGGATACTCGAATATTTAAGACCATTATTTTGCCAAGTATGAGCAACTGAGGCAATTCCGATGGCTTGGAAGATAAAAAGGACTAGGTTACTGCACATGAGTGGTGACACAAAGGTGGAACATAATTACAAAGGAATGACTGTAGGGAGTAATATGGTGAAAATGTTTACAAAGATGTTCGGTGTAAGGCTTCAGAGAGATTTGTAGATTAGGGGCCTTTGGTAGAGATGCAGGCAGGTTTCAGGAAAGGCGGGATGTGTCACGATAACCTTTGCGTTCTCACTCAAGTTGTGGAGCAACATAGGAATCATAAAACAGGGATGCTGTGTGACCTTTTCAGACATTAATAAGGGAAAGGCGGATGGAAATATTACCTAAGAAATAAGATAAATTTTGTAAGGACAGATTTTCAGAGTGCAAAAGCAAGATATGGTAGCAAGGTAAAGAAAATGTTGGGGATAGTCAAGGCTATAAGTGTCAACACATGTAATCGAAGTATGAGCACGAATATGGGAGATATTTGCAGAGTGCACGATTTTACACCGGGTGGGAATATTGGAACTAGATAGGCAAACGTTAAGTGCAGTATTGGATTTGGACTACAAGCAGAGAGATGGATATAAGAACCCGAATAACTGCAACAGAAGCTTACGTTGGAAAGATTGGGTAAAACAGAACAGTTGAAAAAGTAGGAATATTGAAGCTATACTACTATGGGCGCCTCATTAGATGGAGGGAGAGAGATGCACAAAAATTACATGGGAAGAAAGTCTCTAAACAGAATAACAGACGGGGTGGTTCAGGGAAGAAGAAGCGATCAGCGCAAAAATATGATTCTAAACTAACAGAAAACGAAAGTAGTCAGGAAGAATGGGACCCCTCAAATCGCACCACCAGACCGGAGACCTTTCAATCTTTTTGAAGACTAAGGGGACTGATCGAGGACGAATAACATCTTATTTACGGTACCAACACGCGGTTGAAGCAGCTGACGTTGACAAACAAATCAACGGAATTGGTATCTTTGTACTGTCCAACCAAGACAGAAGACATAACCACCCGAATCGAGAAACAGCGGGAAAAAAGTCGTGCGTCATCAACCTCATCAACTCGGGTTGGACTTCTGCCCCCAGCGAACCTAGCTGTTGGCAACAGATGATTGGCTTCATGCAATATAACATTTATCCTCGACTGGTCATATTGGCCGCTTCATTTAAGCAAAATTTCTATCATTTGGTCAGTTTGTGGTTATTTCGATGCCAGGTAGAGACTATGAACCAACTGTGGTTAGGAATATTAACAGTCTGTCTGTTTGATATATGGTTAACCACCCCTCACGTGTGCTTCTGCGTGTCATCACTCATTTTCCAGACGCCAGCTGTTATCTTGGAGTTCCTTGAAACGAGTGTACAAACACAGCTCGGTTATTTACGCACGGAATAATAGTGAGAAAACTTTTGCTTTGAAGTAGCAACATACATGTACCTTGCTCTCTTTAGCGTTAATTCTTCACACACGAACATGCAATAGTTGTCCATTCATCCTAGGTATACTACTCTGTCTTTTACACTGAAGTCCAGAAAAGAATAGGAAAATTAACGTTACTGATAAAATTAGACTGATTTCTTGTCAGTGATAACGATTTCATGAGAAGGGTATTATAAGGCCATACTGTAGGCAGCAAAAGAAAATGGGTCCTCGAAATGCTAATCCGACTCGTTATCGGACTAAGTGAAATTCCGATCCCTTCACAAAACCGACAATGTATGTATGTGGCGAGTAAGACAGATAAATGTGACTTGAAATGCTAATGCCCTGAAATGTTACCCTTAAAATCAGTACATGCATTGTACCTTTTAGGTGTTTCACCAATTCGCAATCTGTCGGGAATGCCACCAACTATCATATCTAAGTACCAAACTGAACAACGAAAGATTCTCAATATTTTCATAGGACACAAGGGCCGTGCAAGTAGAGACTGGTAAACGTCAATGACCATAGCAAGCATCATATTCGGCATTCAATACTCAGCCGTCGTCCATAAAGAATTTCCGCGGCAGTAACCGAAATATCTATTTCGTATGACAGCACGAATTATAAATGTGTATGAAATAAAAATATTAATGAAATAAAACAATTAGATTGTTTCCCACAAGAGAGGAGCGGTGAGCGGATATCGTGCCAAGAACATTATCACGTCTTGCTGACATCATTGAATCACAGACCATTATTCTTTATCCAAATAAATTGCCAGGTGTTTTTCCAGATTATTCACTCCGTCACGCTTTGATCGTGACTGGATGTTCACATGAGTTTCAAAAACGACCAGCCTCGGGTTATGCGGAATTAGGTACAAGACACATGCGTTTAATAAGCTACCACATTATTAACATGTTACAGCCAAAGTTTGAATGCTCATATTACATTTGAAAGCAAACCGTCAAAACGCGAGAAACGATGTTCATGAGGGAGTGCTGCCCGTTCAAATATAAACAATTGTGTGTCTCTGATAGTAGAGAGTTGCAAGCCTGTGCATAGCAGAGGTATATGTCTCAGAAAAACACACAGGAAACAAGAACTAAAACGGAACCATGTGAGCAGACATTATTTGCATAACTCTAGGCGACAAGGTATGGGACGGTTGTTGATGTTTATCGTTCAGAAAATTTAAATCATGATATAATAGGTTATAGCTATGATTATTCACACCGGAAAAGGCTATCGTGTGTTCCATGCAAGCGCATGAATTAGCTTAAAACACAAAGATCAATCGGATTTTGTTCGAAACGGGATGTTTAAACGAAAGTGGGCTATTATTTCGGCAGTATGTAGGTATTTTCATTGGTACAAAGGAACACATGTATAAGCTGGAGTGGAGGAATGAAGCACGCTGGAAAGACAATAAGTGTGATATATGTATGTAAGGCAAACACAGAAATACCACGGGACACCACAATTGTCTAGTTGATATATAATAATACTAATATAGGGAGGTTAGAGAGGCATGATGCTGAAAAAGAAATTGCAGACAGCGACGGTGTAATGGGACATATTTAGATCACAGAAATATGGCAGGTGGCGAAAGACATAAAGAGACGAACAATTATGAAGGAAATCATTTCCAAAGAGTTTATGAGAGAGAGAGGGGTGTGCGGATACTCGAATATTTAAGACCATTATTTTGCCGAATATGGGCAACTGGGACAATTCCGATGATTTCGACGATAACAAGGACTAGATTGCTGCATGAGAGTGGTGACACAAAGTTACAATATAATTACAGAGGAATAACTATAGGGAGTAATACGGGGAGAATGTTTACAAATATGTTGTGTATAAGGCTCCAGAGACATCTGAAGATTAGAGGTCTTTGGGAGAGATACAGGAGGGTTTCAGGAAAGGTGGGATGTGTCAGGATAATCTCTGCGTACACATTCAAGTTTCGGAGCAACATAGGAATCATAAACTGGGATTAGGGATGCTGTTTTACCTTTTTAGACATTAAAGGAGAAGAAAACATGTGACTAATGTATACACTGAACGAAAGATCATACGTACCCAAAAATGTAAGCAAATATTTATTTTGCGATTTTTTACCGCCGATCTATTCATATGGAAACATCAAAAACTGGAGCTTGTGGACAGATTCATAAGTGCCGCCATTACAAGGGCTTCCATCTAGTTTAACCAATAAGAAATGCCGGAAACGTATTGTGCGCATCGCTGCGTGACGTCAGCCGGGCTCATACTCACTTCCGCTCTGTACGTTAAAGTATGAGAAGTTCTCGGGACTGCAGATTTATACTTTGTATACTGTTATAATTTGATAGTGGTAGTGTGCCAATATTCCGCAAATACACGGGCATCATGCCGCAGTGCGTGGCGCTTGGCTGTTCTAACAGACCTAGGAATTCAAAACTTTCAAAGACCGTGACATTTCATCGGTTCCCAATGTTGAAACCAGAAGTACTGAAACAGTGGGCGCATAACGTCGGTCGGCAGGATGTTACTCCAAACGCATCAGAGAAGAACTTTTGTTCAGTGAGGCTGATGCAATAAAGTAGAGTCTATTAGTCTTTCAGCACTATTTCAGTCATATCACGACGTTCGGTTCGGTTCCTATTCGGTTCCTATTTCAAATTGTAATCATTCCAATGTAAGAAAGGCTTGGTTTGTAATATATCTCCATGCGATTTCATTATATTTTCACCTTCCCAGCTAGAGAGCGGCGAGGCCCGGGTGACGTCACACACTCAGACGACCCGAGCCAAAATGTCGGCACGCTTGAGAAACAACGATGCGCAGGTTGAACGCCGGTTTAATCGAGTGAAACAAAATCGCAAAAGATATTTGCTTACATTTTTGGAGACGGGGGAGATAGATCTTTTATTCAGTGATTACATTGGTCACATTTTCTTCTCCTTTAAGAAGGGAGAGGCTGATGGAAATAAGTACCTAGGAATTAAACTTGTACGGACAGATTTTCAGGGTGCAAAAGCAAGAGATGGTAGCAAGGTAAAGAAAATGAAAAAGCCATTAGTGCTAACACCTGTAGTCGAAGTATGTGTGCGAATATTATGAGTCAGATTCGCAGAGCTCACGATTTTATACGTTGGCATTATTGGATTTGGTGGTAGCATTGAACTACAAGCAGAGTGATGGATATAGGAAACTGAATGACGGCTGAGAAAGTAGCACTATTGAAGCTTTACTACTATCGGCGGCTCATTAGAATGGAGGGAGAGAGATGGACAAAAATTACATGGGAGGAAGGTGTCAAAAACAGAATAACAGACCGGATGGTTCAGGGAAGAAGAAGCGATCAGTACAAAAACTGAGAAAAAACGGAAGTAGTCAGAGACAATGGAAAACAAAGGTTGCTGTTGAAGTGGACAACAGGTCACGGGTTGAAAAGTGGAGGGATGGGATGGAAGCTAAGTTGTTTTGGTCATATACAAGAAGAAAGAGAGTCCATGAAAAGAGGGATATGTAGACTGGGTGGGTGATTTCTCTTCGCTGGCCAGCATAGGGCATGTAGGGTAGAGTCCATGGTCATACGGAATATGATGAAACGAGGACTGCAGGAGAAAATGTTTGAACCATTTGCGGTACAGGAGGATATGAATCATGTTTTGTCACACTGTGAAGGTACACGGAAAGAAGCGCGGAGTTAAAGGGTCAACCGATAGCTTCACATAAGGAATTTAGATGGGGAAGTGGAGATGACGGAGACATGGCGTTATAAGATTTGTTGGGGATGGGTTTTAATATTCTAAATAAGGCAGAGGGTCGTATCGTATCCAGTTTTGTTCAACATGCGAGGATAATTAGTGGGGAGATATATGGGTTGGGAGCGGTAGGATTGCGGTAGGTTATTGCGATAAGTCTTTACACTGGTTGCATTGCGTATGGTTACTATATGGGGGAAAATGCAATAGTGACAAGCTGGTGACGGAGGGTGGGGGTGGGGGTGGGGGGCTACAGGATACTTAATTATGTAAGACACAGTGGAAAGTATTAGCTTGTGAGTTAATAGGGTGTTGCGAAAGGAAAAATTACTGGATAAAGCCGGGTGGAGATGAAATTTGAAGGGATGGTGGGAGAGTCTTAGTGGTGATGTGTTGGATGTTGACAGATGACTGTTGAGGTAAAAAGGAACTAATCCACAGATTCAGTCCGTCGGGCAATGTTCGTACCACAAATGTGCCGGACTATGTGACAGGCAAGCCCTACGATTGGCTGATATTCAGATAAAGTGTTGGTTGCTGAATATCGGTGGGTAAGTCCAAAATATTGTCAAAAAGTTTCACGCAAATCATCCGCGTAATTAACGCACGCTGGCAATATTTACGGCCAGTTGAATTCCAGTACTGTTGTCAACGCTGAACTAATAGAGTCGGGCACCCCCGGTCGCCCTTGTTTCATTGAAAATGGTACTGGATAACACCCTTGTTTTCATACCGTCTAAGTGATCACTGACCTATTGTGATGAAACGTAATGTCCGATAATTATTGGTCTGATGTCAATAAAGTAGAGATCTTTTAACGAATTCATGTCATTTAACATTTCGAGGGATCGGGAAAATAATTACTTCTAACCTATATCTATATTCGTGTTTAGCCATTATTTCCCGATAATATATGTTCAACTGTAGGTTTCGTGTGGACACTTCAGCGTAGAAGCAAGACAAACATTTTCTGGTGATCTGAGACTCTTTTGAAGGGGGGGGGGGGGAGGTCCCGGCTATCGGGTTGGAAACGTTCTGTATAAAGCACGGCTTTTATACATCTGATCAAGATCTTTGAACTCCAAGAGATGATGATTTAATGCAGCTTATTATGAATTCTTCATCTGTTGGGCGGTCATGTTGAGAGACAGCGCTAAATATTTCGGTCAAATAGTGTCTTAAAATATCCCGAAACAATCCCCTAGTTATCAGATCTCCATGAATGGGGAATTATGCGATAATTCGCCTTACGTCCTAAAGAAGAAAAATTGTACAATATGGGAGGATGTACAGTGCAATTCCGATTTGGCTGTGGAATTACTGCCATTCAAACGGTCACTGAGCAATTTCCATGAATTCCACCATAAAACTGAACAACTGTTATACGTTTTGCTCTCTCAGCACGGTATAATACCATCAGATGCTTGAATTATCTCCTTTTATGTTCCAGCATTTAGCATTGGAGAGATATGCAAGCATGTCCCACTGTTCCAAATTATAATCTATTACTATGTGACCGAATGTGACGGTTTTAGTTAAAAACTCAATCGCATTCAGTTTGTTGATGGGAGACGGCTGGAGGGGGGTACCGGATTTCCCGTATTATCTTTCTTTTTAGGAGATGGCTATAATCTATTACCAGTACTGAATCACGTGATGAAGTTATTGCACATGGCGAATATATTTGAATTTCTCTTTCTTCTGCTTTCCTGGAGGTAAAAAGGAACTAATTCATCGATTCAGTTTGTCGGGCAATGTTCGTACCCCGAATGTGTCGGACTATGGGACAGGCTAGCCCTGCGATTGGTTGAAATTCAGATAAATTGCTGGTGGTTAAATATCGACGAGTTCAAAGAATTGTCCGTAGATTTCACGTAAATTCTCGGCGTAATTAACGCGCGCTGGTAATATTTACGGCCAGTTGAATTCCAGCATTGTCTTCAACGCTGAACTAATAAAATCGGGTATATAAAATCGGCATTGTTTCATTAAAAGTGGTGCTGGATAACGCAATGTTTTTATACCGTCAAAATGATCACATACCTTTTGTGATGAAACATAATGTTCGGGAATTATTGGTCTGCTGTAAGTAAAGTAGAGATCTTTTGAAGAAATCATGTCATTTAACATTGCGATTGATAGGGAAAATAATTACCTCATTCTAACCTTGATCGGTTATCGAGAGATTACATTATGGGATGGTTGTGTTCAAACTTGTAAGGCTGCCGCCAGAATCGGTTCGATAAGTGACAATGAGGGGGCTTGCCGAAAGGGAAAAGACGAAATAGATATTTTATTTATTGACGCGGAAATTCTTTATGAACGACGGCCGAATATTGAATGTCGGATCTGACGCTTGTTATTCAAATAACCAACTGACTTTCATTTACGAGTTCATATTATAAAATGAGCCGACCGTCCCTGCGTCATTCCGCTCGTACGTGCGACTGGTATGATCTTAGAAATGCTGTCCTTTGACTGTAGTGAGTAAGAAGGGTGTAGGGATGTGACATGACCGTCAACGCCACTTTGTCCATGCCACTGGGTCCTAGCCACTGCGCAGTGATATGTTCTTAGAAATGGTGCCCTGTTACTGCATGGGTGTCAGAAAACTGTAGAGGTGGCGCATTCACCCCACTGGTAATGTGCTAGTATATATGAATTTCGGGTCTGATGTTTGTGTTGCTGTATTGACCTAGAACGAAACGCTATGAATTACAACACATATAAGAGAAGTGGAAAGAGGTGCTGACATACTGACAGAGCCACATGACTTCACAATATAGTCTTCTGATTAACCTATTCTAAAGTACATACCAAGAATCTAACGATTAGTGATATGTGTTATATCTCAGGTACACTCAGGTGAAAAACCATGAATGAACGGTTAGGTGTGTTCCAACTTTGTATGCTACAAACGCTTTCAGATCTAAAGCGAAGGCGGAACACTTTGGTCAGATTACAAAACTTCTTTTCGCTTGCCAGATCGAGTGATTCCGCAGTGTATTTAGATTACACGAGCGTGTAACACTTTTAACCGAGACAACTTCGATAAACCGTGAAACAGGAAAGAGTTACAAAAACAGTGTTGATGTTGTTTACATATAGGCAATAATATGTTTACTAGTATAACCATAATTCGCAGCTGTTTTCTCTCTGGTTAACGTTTCCGTGTACAGCATGTTTTATTTACAGGAAGGTTTGGGTTTCATATTACGGGGTTAGAAGGGGTTATTACACGGCCGATTCACCAACTACACATGGACCGCATTACATATCTGTATTTGTTGCTTGTAATTAAAGTTCTTTGATGTTCGTCACTTAACCTCAAGTTCAGGTATATTCGTGTTCGTAAGTACCCAGTACTAGACTTAACGCCTTGTACACACCTCCACCATGTGCGGAGTATTAGCTGGACCGTTCATTCGCGAAAGCTGAAAAAAGATAAAGGTAAATATATCTCAAAATAAATCGCAACGTTGTAACAACGAAAGATCAATGTTGCAACAACGTTTTGGCAAAGTTGTGACCCGTAGATTTGATAACTGGGTATGCAGCTCATCAATCATTAAAATACAGTAACAACTATCACTAGGGGTGGGTCCCATGCTCTAGATGTACCAATCACACAGTAATTTAAAATATCTCAAAACAATGCTATATTTTACGGCCATCGAAAACGAACTTTGACCCCAAATCAACCTCTTTGCAGTCACATGGTCAACATTTCCCTGAACTGTCAAGATCCGTACAGCATACCTCAAAATATGATTTCTATAGACCTATTAACCCCTAAATCATTAAGTTTGAGGTCGACACGGAACACTCAAATGTGATCGTTAGAAAGATCGGTGGAGTGTATCTCATTGTCTTTTTGAATTGTAATACATTCATTGCACAAAGATGTTTTACACTCCACATCGCATGATGATAGGATGTAACAGTTAGATGATAAGAATTGACAATGTTTGCAAAATATTGACGTGATATAGCAATGTCTGTCCTGACTTCTATTCTTGGTTTATTCTCTCTCAATTAGTTAGAGGGGAAGACGCTCAGACACTAGGTCTTCCAGGCTCACTCATTTGCTGTAAAATTGCTAAAGGACACAATTAGTCCTGTCCAATTTGTCGTTCATGTCACTCGTGGCGCGTCTGGCAACAGTCACAATCCTCTGTTTTAAGCATACTAAAATGTCTGTGTCTGTAACCTTGGTCCCAATGTTTCAAAGGTATTACAGGTAGCGTTGTCTAGGTAATTTTCTTTGGTCTGATTGTTACTGTTTTAAACTACATAATTCCATGCTTCATAGACCAATGTTTATTGCGTCTATCGTTATATGATTATTACTCCCTTCGAGCACAATCATTATAATACAGTAACAACTATTACTAGGGATGGGTCCCATGTACCAATCACAGAGTAATTTAAAATATCTCAAAACAATGCTATATTTTACGGCCAATGATTATTACTACCTTCGGGCAGTGATCTTAACACTATACCTTACTAATTTCCTCTTTAGCTGGATAGTTCGAACAAGTGAGTGAATATGATTTAACGTCGCTTTCAACTATATTTCAGTCATATCACGACGTTGGGTCCTATTCCTTTTCACATCGGGAACCCCACGGGTGCCTCAGTTAGTCGCCTCTTACGACAAGCTATCTGAGGAGCCGAGGCCTATTCTTACCACGACCTGCGGTGTACACAACGACATCCCATGTCAGTCACCGGAAGCCCCACAGGTCTAGTTCGAACAAACGTTTTACTGACGAACTTCACCTACTTCGTGTTCGAAACTATAAGTAAATGAAGCCCGGCGCACACGAGAGCTATCAGCTGAGCTGACGGCCTCAATTGCCTGTCAGCTCAGGGGCTAGCTCTCGTGTGCGGGCAGTTTTTGGTGAGTTTTTGGCCTCGCGAGGCCGGGAAAATAATATCAAACTTGTTTGATAATTTCGCCTCGCGAGGCCAAATCCTCAGCGTGTGCGGCGAATGCAAGTCAACAGCTCAGCAGTTTTATTGGACCGGCCAATGAATCGCATGTTATTTTCACGCGATTCATACGCACGACTCTTCAAAATGGTGTTGAAGAAGACGTTATGCGGGAACTGAAATCAATTTCGTGAAACTTTCGCTCACCGTGTGCCCTGAAACCACGCCGAGAGCTATCCCCTGAGCTGACAGGCAATTGAGGCCGTTAGCTCAGCTGATATCTCTCGTGTGCGCCGGGCTTTATAGCACTAAAGTTGGTGGATGGTTTATCCTAGCGAATGGCTGTTCACAAGACTTTGCTTTCATAGAAATGATCTTTCTGTAAAACATGTAGCAGCACATTGTAAAAAATATATTGGGACCAAATCAAGCACCAAAGGAAATCATCCTATGACTAAGTAAGGGCATATCAAATCCAACTAGAAGAAAGCGTTGTGGTAGATCGAGAGATACACCAAGCTTGACCAATTTTCTTCAGCAAACGTTTTTCTGGAGATGCGTACGGCTGGACCTTTCCGAATCCAAAATTATAGTTAGGAGCGAAGGTGCAAATTCTTTCCGTCTTATATTTCAAACAGGCCACCACGGCCAACCCGATTCACGTTTCACTTATATAATATGTATATACATATTCATTATCTTCATTGTCACAAGTTATTCCAAAATATCTCTTGTCCAGAAGTCGCAATGCGGTACCGTCCATTGTCGGATGAAGTTGACAAGTGGCCAGTAGTCACAGAATCGCTCCATTATGGATTGTTGAAGATTAGGTAATTACAATTATCCGCAATTATGTACCAAACTTCTGAAGATAACCAATCTCATTTTATATTCTAAATGGCAGATGACAGTTTTCTGCAAGTGAGAAGCTGTCAATAGTCTTCACTGAAGTCAGCAAGAAATGATGATTTACGCTACATAATAACTACTGACCATTATTCTTTATCCATATGAATTTCCATGTCGTTTTTCAGAGTATGTATTTCAGGCAGGCTTTGATTGTGATAGATAAAGATAAATATAGATCGATAAATGGATACATGTCTATTTATTACTTGAAAATTTAAATCCAGCCGACCAGATCTGACTCTTGAATGAATGACAACATGTACAATCATTGGGGACCAACGGACTGGCGTGAGCAAATATCCTTTAAAGCGGACGAGATAATTAAGGTTTCCTGCCGCGTTCAGCAATATTTCAGCTATATACCGACAACCAAACAAAATTCCAAGTATTCAAGTTAATAACTAGGAAATCTACATGATATGGCATTCTCCTAATTAAGCAAAAAAGTACATTGTTAAAATAGAAACGAAAATAACATTCAATGGCATTATTCTCGAGCCTATGGCCATGAAACATTCAGGAAGATTGGGAATTAAAATATATACAAAACTTCTTTGATACTCACTGTAATTTCTTTCAAGTTGTCAAAGCAAGATTGATGATATAGCCAACCCTCGCCGTCCCACCCAAACCAACTCTGTTCGATTCAGATGAGTGATTTACTCCTCCCCTTCAAGACACGCTCAGTTCACCGCTCAACATCGCACACTGTCCATATACGTTTATGTGTGGTATTTATAATTGATCAATTACAACACCTATAAGGGAAGTGGGAAGAGGTGCCGACATACTGACAGAGTCACATGGCCTCACAGTATAGTCTTCTGGTTAACCTATTCTAAAGCACATACCAAGAATCTTACTATTCGTGATGTGTTGTATCTCAGGTACGCTTTTATTGTACATGTTGATGTGGCAACTTGGATGACATGACCACACGGCTCCTAGCACCGGCATAAGCGGTATTAGATACAAATCTAGAGAGCTATGATGGAAATGCTCTGGAAATGCTCATCCAGGAACAAGATAGAATTCAAGAAATACCAGTAATATTGGAGTTCAGTCGAAAATACGTGGTCAATATGAACACAGAATAATCCAAGCTGAGAGCATTAACTTTCTTTATTTTGTTACCTCGTGAATTAACGGTTGAAAGTATAAGAGTATAAGAAAAGAGATAAAGGGGCCTTCGTTGTGCAGATATGTTGTTATTGAATTACAACACGCAAACATCGGCGTACAGAGCTGGATATATCGCGTGATTGTTTTCAAACCAAAGGCAATGATATCCCGCACATGACAATATGATTCAGAAGGCGATATGGTCTTATCGGCATTCAAATGTACAAATTGAACAGTGATATACTTATAAAATTAAGTGTGATATCGGAATTACAGAAGATTTCAAATACGATCAAACATAAAGAGAGAATTACCGACATATTCAGTTCACAAGCACACCACATGTACTTTGAATCCTAAATATAACTTGGTACACTCTTTTTGTGAAATCCGTTATGGCATATCTCTAGATTTCATAGTGTAGTTGCCGAAAAGCTGAAAATATCGCATCGAAAATCCTCATAACTGTATGACACAATGTGTCATATGGCTAATGAGTCAGGGTATCAGGAAACTTAACATATTTTGAAATAAGACATCCTAAATGGCAAATTATGGTTACGTTAATAGATAAAAAAATGTATTTTTTTGATTCTGCACACAAAGCTGCGTTTCGTTCAGATAAAATACCCAAGCTTTATACTGCTAACCCTCAATGTCAAAAGCGACATAAAACAGCGTCGACTGACGCTTGTAATCGGGCTTTCGTTGTGCTTGGCTTTTCGTATACATTTCAGCATGGATTTTTTAATATAACTAGAGTATGACACCTTGAACCAAACTAATATTGTGATGTAATATCACGATAGATATGGTGAATTTGAAATCACTAGATTCGTTCTGGTTCATATTTTAGATATATTAAATGCATGATAAAATATATACGAAAAAGTTGAAACAAACGAAGGCCCAAATTCAAACGCCAGTCGACGCTATTTTACGTCACGTCTGAATCTGAGTTAACTTGTGTATTATGTCTCTCTTTTTTTAAACAGAATTGAAGAAATTACTAACGTAAGACCTCGGAGAATTTTTCGTATATGTTGGTGTCACAAAAATCAGGATCGAGAAATAACGCTGCTGTAGAGAAATGTACGATGGGACAACGTGTAACAAGACGAAACTAAGTGACTGGGGTGAGTGATTGAGTGAATATGATTTAACCCTATCTGGCCTGGGCTTTTTGGGACCTGTTGTGGCCTGGGGGGGGGGAGCGAAATGGCCCCCTAATTATTTTTCTTACCCCTTGAGCTAGGTGGCTGAAACTTACCACACTATACACTTGGGTCAAGCTCTACCAGAAAATGTAAAAAAATCCAAGATGGCCGCCATGATGACGTCACAGTGACGTCATTTTCAAAAACAGCATTTTTTGGTCGATTTTTCAGTCAGATTTTCCGATTTTTTTATTTATGCAATTTCTCCGCAAAAACTGCGTGATAAATTAGTAAATATTAATGTAATGTGAAATAAAATACTTTTTTCCCGCTTTTCATCGCGGAAAAGCAGAAATTTTGAAGAAATATGACAAAAACATCACTTTTCTGGAACCCCACGTGGTCGCCATCTTCAATTTTCCCATGATCCTCTGCTCGGGGGGTCACGCAAATAGGTACAAAATGACCCCAATATGATAAACTAAAAAGTCACGGAGTTTCAGCGTTCCATTTTCTGTCGTTCCGGAGATAGCGCAGAAAGTTTGGTAGGGGGGCCATTTCGCCCCTAGGCCAGGTAGGGTTAACGTCGCTTTCAACTATATTTCAGTCATATCACGACGTTTGGGTCCAATTCATTTTCACACCCGGGAATCCCAGGGGTAGGCTAACTGACCATAATCTGTACAAACATGTTATGCAGGTTGTCTAAAACCTAATTTTTGTTAAAAAAAAAGAAGAAAGGTGACTCTTTATATATCAGGGAAGCAAAGAAATGTAGTCAGGTGGAGAAGGGTCACACATAGACGGACATTAATTATCCTGACTTGTGTAACACCTGATCCAGTTACCATCAATACATGGATCATGTGTTCAGAAATAGGAAATAGGAAAGTGTAATTAACCTAGAAATATGACAAAACAACTATGTTGTGGCACATATTCTTGACCTGTAGCAGTTAATTTATTTTACAATCGATGTAAAATCAAGGGGAGAAAATCACATCTAGTCGTAATATATTTAACCAATTAAATTATATTTCAAAATATGATCGGTCGTAAATATTTTATAAACTCAAGGTTCATGGAGACTGAAAGGTGCCCTGTTATTTCAACAAATGCTATTTAATCCGTATGTACGGATGTTAGTGCTAATTTGAAAGACCACATGTGTCGATACATTGAATGAAAAAAAAAATATCAAATGCCAAATGTTGATTGATGTGCGGCGTTAACTACTTGCATTTCAGCCTTGCACCTGGTTTCTAGGCGAATAGGTTGGAAACTTTGCTGATCACAATGATTGGGTTATCAAATGTTTTAAGACACTTCCCCTCAAACAGTTTTCTGTCATTTAATTTTTTCAATCAATAAGTTATTTCAGTACCTTAACACATGCAATACCTTCTCCAACGACCAAATACCCATGGGCAATTATATTTTCCGAATATTACTGAAAAACGGAGAGACATATGCGCCAGTTGGATTATTCTGTGCAGTCAAAATCATTATTCTTTTTTTTCTGTAGATTTGTTAATGTCTAGTTTATAATCGATAAAATTCGCAAGAAAAATATGTATCGCATCTTAGAGATAGTTTGTGCCACGAACTGATGATAGTAATTAAATAGATCACCCTCCCCCCCCTCTATGCAGTATTAAATACACTGCATTCATTATGAGGTGAGACACAAATACTGAAGCAAATAGGACAATACAGAGACACGCACCTTCTCACACATGTCCCACAATCAAAATTAAAATAACCATTCTTTTCTCTACAAAACATCACCTGATTTAAGAAGTCGAATATTCGTAAGAAACAACCAGATGAAGTATTGTGTGGCGTAGTTTTTCAATGTCGCCGGTTTAAACACGATGTCTGTTAACACATATGAAGTGGGCTTAAGCGTCCAAGATCCCTAACATGTTTCTACCGTTCGAAAATGTTGTAGGTTGATGAAAAATGTAACAAACTATGATTTCGAGTACCAAAAATTGAAGCTTATAAAATGAGTTGATAGAGATTATCTGAGCCTATATATACCTACTTAATAGCAAGCGTCAGATCTGATAAGCAATATTCAGAAATCGTTCGTAAAACAATTTCTGCGTCAATAATCGAAAGACCTATTTCGTATGCCATTTAACATACATTCCAAATGTGTATGAAATAAAAATAAGATGGGTCCTACAAGAGAGAAGCGGTCAACAGTTTTCGATGATGTAAACAAAACATGATGATGTTCTTTACATACAATTCTATATCAATGGCCACTATTCTTTATAACCAACTGAACTTTTTCCAGAGTATGTATCTCAATGACGCTTTGATTGTGCCTGTTCATTTGAACACCTAACCATGGAGACACGGCCCCTAGCCCCGGATAAACGGAATTAGACACATGTTACGAAACGTAGCACCAGAGATCTTACACGATAAGATCTTATTTTGCCGTCAGTTTACGATATTTATAACAGATGTTGCGAAACTTTGTATGGAGACGTTTGGTGGTGTAACCCATATTGAGAGTTTTCGGCAATAATATTCTGTGGCTTTGATCAAAATCGTCGCATGATCTAGCTGTTGCTATAAGACGAGATATGTATACGCCATATGGAGGTCTTTCTGGAATACTGCTATCCATAAATGGATAGTTAACTATGACAAAATAGTAATCGTCTCCCTTGTCGTCAAGTCCATGCGAGAGAGAAAGCCCTGATCATTCCAGTGAAGATATTCGGGAGTTCGCGTCGACACTTGTGCCTCCCAGCGGCAGTACGGAACTAGAGACTGTTGACTTTCGGTTTCAGCACGTCATTAGCAACGTGTGAAACGGTGAAAACAATGCCTGCGAATTCCGCAACAGCGGGGCCTTCTTTGTCCAATTTGCAGGTTTGTATGGATGTATCACCAAATAGGTATCCTTCTGATTAAAATACAAACAAACTATTTAATTATTTACCGTTTTGATGACTTCAGACCGTAGGCATTTTAATGTAAGCTTACTCTCCATGTATAGCCCACAAGGCCATTATGAATTGACCAGAACGAGGCTGACCAAGATGGCACGATTTTAAAATGCTCCAAGGAGAATCCCTAAACTTTTTATGATGTTTATGATTTGTGCTATGTCTGTAAGAAGCTAACATGCAACAAACATTACTGTGATCGCATCTAAACTGGTTGGGCCTGCCTATTTGGCCGACTGTAGGAGGTTTGTGCTAAAACTGTGCGAAATCTATTACCAAACGGAGATGGCGACTAAACAACAACAACCACAGCTTGCCGCAGGCATGTCCAGCTCAAGCCCTACACGTCGCTCCAGTCTCAGAACAAGTAAACCGAACCCACGATACCCAAAAATGTTCATGACCAGTGATTTCAAACTAAATAAGCCGAAAGCACTAAAGAACAAACGATCTGCCGCCGTTCGATTGGAAAAAATGAAAATTATAGATCGCTTAGATGGCAAACAAAAACAA
This sequence comes from Hanleya hanleyi, assembly GCA_036873755.1. Classification (NCBI taxonomy): domain Eukaryota; kingdom Metazoa; phylum Mollusca; class Polyplacophora; order Lepidopleurida; family Hanleyidae; genus Hanleya; species Hanleya hanleyi. The sequence goes on along the minus strand of JAVTVY010039008.1, from coordinate 142,806 downwards.
CTGGTCGTGGAACTGAGTGCGGCATCCTATGAGTTTGTGTGCAGCTGCATCAATGATTACTACCAACGTAAAAAATCACAGAATGAAGTGAATGTCGACATAACTGATCAAGTTGACAAGAAGGGTAGTAGGTACAGTAGATCCATGAAGATTTCCTACATATCAGCCGGAACAAAAATGAAATCGACCTCATTGAGTTTCTATCATACCACAAGCAAAATTCTTGTGAACGGGAACCTGGAGCCCATATGCCCATATTTGAAAGAGCTAAAAAATACAGTTGATACCCAGTCACATCTGGATCAAGTAGATGCTAATATCAAAACTTGTATAGATCACTGCACAAACAAGAGTGATTTCCCAGTGACTGTGTCCCAATCATCAGAATGCGCCGAGATGGAAAATCTCACGGAAAAATGCAGAATAGTGGATATCAGATATTCTGACTGTCGAATAGCTGATAACCTAAACGAACAGCATGGCAAACTAGATTCACAAAGCAATACCGGTACTTCATGAGCCAAACCCACAGAAAATCGTGACTGCGTGTTGATTGACGCCCAGAATACACCACCGTCACCAAGTGACCTGGACACCGATCTTCATACAGCTATTACATGTCTCGATTCGGCACTTTCAGAGATCATAGATAGCCCTCCTGTGTTACTAGATCTAAATATCACAGAAAAATGGCTCACCATATCTGTGGTCTGTCATTGCCAGATAATCATGACTCTCCCATAACTGTGTCCCCTAGCTGCCTAAATAAGGAACAAGGTGATCCATCATCTATTATAGGAGTAGCTCAACGCAACAACAACGAACTTGAAACAACACTGCCCAATGAAACTACGCAGTGTGTGGATGACATCCCCATTAGATTTGTGACTCATGGACAGCGAGATAGCCAAGCAAGACCTGACAAGAAATACATCTCCTGTGGAACACAGTGTGAGGACCCCACACTGAAAAGTCTAGTTAATGTGGAATCGTCTGTGTGTGATCTGTTGCTACAGATAAATCAAGGTCTACAAGACACGGAGAAGAAAAACACCATGATAATTGCAGATACCAGAGAAAAATCATCTTCTCAACCAGTGCAATGTAACCAAATTTTCGAACAGCTTACAGTGATGACAAAAAAAGTTAATCAGCTAACCGAAAATATGAACAGAAAATTTGCAGAAATTATACAACGCCTTCCATCCTACACCCAAATTCTGAACAAGCCCACATATGTTGAATCATCATCACAAACAGACTTCCTGAAAATTTCCCCGACCGAAACCGCTGCCAAATCCATTACCAAATCTGATATATCTGAACTCGGAAACATCGATCAGCACCTACAAATCAGCCTATCCCAATCTGTATCGAAACCGATGAACATGCTGTTAATGTACTACCACCAATCTTGACCCCTGACTCTTCCAATAGTCATGTACAAGCAGATGTGGTCAACGCAGTACATGACAGGGGAGATAACCCTCCGAATACAAGAGCAAGGACTGACCTATTGATCCTGGGTGACTCCAATGTTAGACCGATAAATCCAAGATACCTAATCCCAAATAAGAAGACCTCGCGTATCGAATTGCGCAACAAAACACTACAAGGAGCCACAAACTTTATCAAAAACATCAAATACCAACCTCGACACCTAGTAATACAAGCTGGTGGAAATGATATCGAACGAAATGATGAGACGACCATACTTACTGATCTCTCAAATTTACTACAAAATGCAGCCAATCTGAAGGACAGCAAAATTCACTTTTGTGCTGTATTTCACCAAAATGTTTCGAATCCCAAGAAAAAATACTTGGACCAATGCTTCCAGAATTTGTGTGATGAACATCACATTGCATACGTCAGTCTTCTCACAATCAGTGAAAACCGAAACTTCTTCTCAGTGAATGACTATAAACACCTCAACAGAGCAGGAATCAGTAAGCTGGTCAGTATATACAAACGGATCTTGTACCCCTACTTTAACCTCAGCTATGACAATACTACGTCCAATGTCCAACATCAACATCACCATCTCAAGAGGCAAGAAGAAACGCAGAAAAACTTTCCTCTCAACCATACCGAAGAGATACCAACCCTGCCTTTAGCATATCGGGCATCGACAAAACAGACAAATCCACCAATGTGGCACTGGCAGTATAACCTGAAATCAGGAGCAAACTTACACAGATGGACTCCAAATTACAGGCATCATACCAGAGACATGAACTTACCCTGGACTTCAGAAAATAGGTTTGCCTCTCTGATGGAAACCCAGGTGTAAATCACAGATTTGACTGCGGGACATCGTTCTTATTTAGGCATAAATCTGAAGCAAAGTTAAACCTCTTCAGACAAATGATAATTTTAACTGTTTGATTTTAATCGTATTTTAGCACAAATCTATGTGATAGCTACATGTAGCTCTTTAATGAAGCACACATTCTCACAGCTTTGAAAATCTGACTTCACGTATTAAGTACATTCCTTGTTTACTCTGGTTAAATTTATGTTTATTTCTTCTGATACCGTGCTACGTGTGTCAATTCATGCCTAAAATGAAACATATATCACATACTACCTGAAATTGCAGGCCTGAGTACCTGTCATTTCAAACAAACCCCCCTAAAATTGGCTTTTGATATATGTGATATCAAATACATTTTTGTCTATTCTAACCAACTTTGTGAAAATAATGTGCATGCATATAGGTAAGCTGATGGTGCTTTATAATGATACTCTTCTAACCATTATCTTAAATATTAAATGCAAGACAAAATGTTGGACCGTGCATCTTAAAGGATATATCTCTATGTTTTATATGCTGAAACTGCCTGATGAACTACAGGACATATGCATACATCATAGGGAGGGGTTTTATTTTATTTATTTATTTATTTATTTATTTATTTTTTTATTTTTTTATTATTATTATTATTTTTTTTTTTTAACCATGGCGAGGTGTCTGTAATTTTAACCAGAAGACACTCAGTAGAATATAGTATAATGTAGCTATACTTTTAACACATTGTACCATTCATTTTAGTGGAATTGATAGCCTCACTAATGGAAAGTTTACCAGGTAACAAGTGCCAGTGTATGTAATATCAGCCAGAAGACTATTGTATAATGTAGCTATACTTTCAACACATTGTACCATTCATTTTAGTGGAATTGATAACCTCACTAATGGGAAGCTTACCAAGTAACAAGTGCCAGTGTATGTAATTTTAGTCAGAAGACAGTCAATAGACTATTGTATAATATAGCTGTACTTTCAACACATTGTACCATTCATTTTAGTAGAATTAATAGCCTCACTATCGAAAGTTTATCAGGTAACAAGTGCCAGTGATATCACAGTTAATGATTCTTACATTATTTACGCCCCATGGGGTACCGGCACACATTACCACCTAAATACCAGAATAGTACCTCGTGCCTACCCAAGGCCTGTCTTAGGAGGCCACTAAATTGGACTGAATATATTAATTATCATCAAAGGAAATAGTTATCAAATGATACATGTATCTACATCCTTATATAATTGAAATATTGCTGAATACAATGTTATATTCCATTCATTCACTATCAGTATTCAAAATTTCATACCACCCATTCTAACACAATACATATATTAATTTAATGCTATAACCGTAGACCTACCATATGGATTATTTGTCTAATTATAGTTAAGGTAATTGTATGATCTTTATGTATACAATTACTTGTGTCATGGTTAAGATTTCTTGTGATCCACACTCCCTTATTCTGACCTCATGAACTATATTGAATGTAATTATAAATGTAATTACAGCTAATTATCAATAATGGAACATTATTAACTTTGCTATTACGGCCAAAATAAGCTATTGAATCTGATCACAGGTCAGCCACCTCCAAAGTTTGATTTGAGGTATGTGATTTACACGACACCTGCAATGGTTATTTTTCTATTAATATATATATAATCTAAATTAACCATATAATTGAATAGATACTATCAAGAAATGATGAATGACTGAGTGCAATACTGTTAGATTGTGTAACTATATTAAACGACTGCTAGATAAATCATAATTATGATTTACAATGGTACATGTGAACATGAGGTTTGAACCTCTAGTGTTTTATATTTAACTGAACTGGGATCTAGTGCTTTAAACTTAACGACTCGATCTACTACATGTATATATGTTTTCTATTGTCATGATCTACTTATTATCATTAACCTAATAGCTGTATTTACATATACACAGGCTATAAACTATAGACCTAATGTGTCATACCTAATTATTCACATGTACAATTACTGATATGTGACTAATCCAGATATTTATGTGACAGACAAATTTTCTGCATCAAACATGGAAACCATTAACGATAACCAACAAGATGGTCTACGGACATCATTTATCAGTTAATAGCATAGATCTAGTATTCCATGCTACTTGTTAATCTCAAACCTGTCACAATATATCTGGATTAACAGTTTTTCTCAAGGTTATTACTGGCACTAATATAACTACATAAATTATAACTATAAATATTATTTTAACTATATTTATAAACAGAACAGTTATAATTGTTCTTATCATATATTAGTATGGGGTCTCTCACTTGCGATATTTGATATCTTAGGTACCTTCAAGTTATGTTGCCCCTTGATAAACATAAGGGAATGTTATCATTTATGTCCTGGAATATTGATGGCTTGAAGGGTAAACTAAAATCCCCAGATGTGCAAAAGCTCATCTTTGCACATGACATCATCTGCCTCCAAGAAACGCACAGTTCCAAAAACAATACTGAAAACCGTGGAGTCACACTAGATGTAAAAGGTTACTGTAGAAAAACTAAGTCCTGTGGCCGGGGATCGGGAGGTCTACTTGTTCTCTACAAAAGCAAATATCACCCGTATATAACAGAAATGCCCACAAACAATTCATCCACATTGTGGATTAAGCTGCCAGGTAATATATTTGGCTGTAAGACCGACCTATTTGTATGTTCATTTTATATTCCACCCATTGATTCCCCTTACTATAATGACCAGTTCAGCATGCTAGAAAATGAGATTGCCTGTTTTAGCTCCAAAGGCATGGTTATTCTCATGGGGGATGCAAATGCAAGAACTGCTACTAACAATACCGTGTTAGATGACTATATTTTAGATGATAACGCTAAGTTCCTAGCACTGCCTGATACCTATGTCTCAGACAGTACCATACGTCAAAGATACTCCCAAGATAACTGTACAAATTACAAACATCATGGCAAGGCCCTGATCGAACTATGTATTGCATCAGGAATACGCATACTAAATGGTAGGACCCCAGGGGACTCCTTTGGGAAACTGACTTGTTTTACATATCAAGGCTGCAGTGCAGTGGACTATGTCCTCACCCATCAAAGTTCAATACATAGGGTGATCAGTCTTAATGTAAAAGAAATTACTCAACAATCAGTTCATTGCCCAATATCAACTTTATTCAAATGCAACAAAAATGCTGATCTCGATTACACAAACAATATCAAATTACATCCTAAACCAGGAACATGCAATATCACAAAAAAGAACAGCACTTTATACAGACAGGAATTGTTATCTGTAGAAATTCAAAATAAAATACAACACTTTATGGCATCTGATAACGGCCCAATAACTGAAAAAGAAAGCATTAACACACTAACAAAAACTTTTAACGACATTTTGATAACCGCAGCCTGTAAAATCTCCCCACCCAAAATGAAATGGAAAAAATCAAAATCCTACAAAAGAAAACCTCCTAACCAAAAAACAGAAGACCTTAACCATCTTCAAAACCAATTCAGAACAACAGCAAAACAGCTCGCCAAATTCCCACATAATTCTGATCTGTGAATAAAATTAATGACCATAAAGAAGAAATTGAAAAAACAACAAAAATGCAGAGAAAAGACTATGAAAGATACTTTGTACAATAAATTAGAAACTTTACAAGACAAAAATCCCGAAGAATATTGGAAAATAATTAATAATCTTATTGAACGAAACAAAGACGAGCTAGACTTACCTCCGGAATTTAGTGAAAGACTCTATACCCATTTCCGTGAACTGAACTCCGAAAATATAACAGTTACTGACAGTACATCACAAGACTTAATCAAAGAACTTAAGCTCAGGCAAAACGACCAAACACTGAATCCAATTTTAGACAACCATATAAAAACAAAGGAAATTTTACAAGCACTGAAAACCCTCAAATTGGGAGAAACATGTGGTCTGGACTGTGTCTCGAACGAGATGCTGAAATATGGCCTCGATATTATTCTATCTCCTCTCGCAAAACTTTTTAATAACGTATATGACAGCGGGATACTACCAGACCTGTGGTCTGAAGGTTATATCAAACCACTACATAAAAAGGGAGATAAATTAGAACCTCAGAACTACAGAGGCATTACAATCTCCAGTTGCCTGGGTAAACTATTTTCTAGTATACTTAACAACCGACTTAATCAATATATTGCTGATAATAATCTAATGTCCGACAACCAATCCGGCTTTAGGAAAAATAGACGTACAGCAGGATTTAATATCTTTGCATTTCACCTTTACATAATCACTAAGCATCACAGTGAACTCTGTAATAATTCAGTCAAAGGAATTGTATTTTTGCAGCAACAAATATTGGGGTGATGGAATTTATTGGAACAGAATGATGAAAAGGGATAAAAGAAGATAACTTTATCTTAATGAAATTCTTCCTAAAATTAAAGGGATGATTATTTGTTTTTGGATAATTTTGGATGATTGGGTGGGCATTAGGCTACTATTGTTTTTCTGCAGGTTGATGCTGTACCTCTGAATAGGTTATCCTACCAGAGTCGAGCACCTGGGAAGCATAAGCCAAAACATACAAAAAAACGTCTCGCAGATCACAATCCCGTCGCTCCGCACAAAAGGAGGGTTGATCCAGAGAATTATCGCCGTCTGGTTCACGAGTTAGGGCTTTGTCAGTCAGATGTCCCATTTTTGACTATAGCAGAGCCACACATATGGGAAAGTGTGACTGTAAAACCGGGTTTTCAGACCTATCCATCCCTTCCTGATGTTATATCTTCAAGGAACACTGCCTTGATACCATCTTCAGAGGAAATCGTGGTTACCAGTGCTCCCGAGCCTCCTACTATAATATCGTGTGCACGACACTTTATGTCCCTTCACTGTGAAGAGAAAGTGTCTGATGATCTTGTAGAAGATTTTGTCTCATCCATCCAAATAACACCTCAGGACCAAAGTGCAGTAGAACTACTTACCATGGGACAGTCAGAAAATCCAAACTGGAAGAAATACAGGAAAGGTATGATTACCAGTACAACTGTACGAATGAAAAGTGTAAAATCAAAGAAAACGAATGATGCCGACAGATTGGTTACAGCGTGTATCGGTAGCAACAAACCCTTTACGGGCAACAAAGACACACAATATGGCCTGAGACATGAAAAAGATGCAGCACGAGTGTACAGTGTCACAATAAGACAGCAACACGAGAATTTTGAGTTCTGGGATTGTGGACTGAAGATCTTAAAAGCCCACCCATTCATCGGTTCCAGTATTGATCGAGTCGCCAAATGCAGCTGCCATGCACCATGGCCTGTGGAAATTAAACGCCCCTCCATCATGGAGCTGAAGCCGAAGGGGTCATTCTCAGAATTATCTTATCTCCAGCAAACAGATAAAGGTCTGAAGCTAAAGTCTGCACCAGTGGCACACCCATACTACAGTCAAGTTCAGTGTCACATGGCTGTTATGGGTTCTACCAGCTGTGACTTTGTTGTCTGGTCTCCCCGAGAAGCTGTTATCATTCCAGTCAAGTTTGACAGCAGTTACTGGTCATCTGTTCTCACCAATGTTATTTATTTCTTCAAACATTTTGTTGCCCCACGAATCTTAGATGGAGCCTAGGTCAGTGGAAAGCCTCATGCAGATGCCGAATGTGTCCGAGATGACTTTGTAAAGCAGTATGTTTGTGGGAAGGCAGACTGCAAGCGACTTCTGGTGGACGCAGATGATCTAGATGACAACAAGGATGCCAGTGTCATGTGTGAATGTAATTGTGGCTGTGGGGTGTGGTACCACTGGCGGTGCTCCAGTCTCTACGAATTAGAGGTCGAGGACATTGAAAACCTCCCAACATGGTACTGCCCTCAATGTTTGGTATCATGTGAAGTGTGTATGGAGGAATGAATAAGACCTCAACATTCAACAGGCTAATTATGTGACACCTGCTTGGTTATTTGTCCGACTCTCGTTTTTCTTCACAGGTATAAGTACCAGCTGGAAATCCGTTGTTGTTGGCCGAAGTTCGAGTACTGGTACTTCACACAGGTGTCTAATTCTATGTTCTCTTTTACCACTTGCACTTTGACCTTGTTGTTTCAGAGCTGCATTTAGTTGTTTTGCATTCAACGATTTAACATCATCAGCATCCCACAAACCAAACAATTTGGAAATATTTTAACCAAAATACATGAACATATATTTTCAATGTGTAAATGTGGAAGAAAAGTTCATTTCCTGTTCAAGTTGTATTTTTGCTTTTGTAGAAAATGGCTGCCTGGGCTGAACTCGTCATACTTTAACCCGTGACCATTTTCAATAGGCCATTTTATATGTATGTGAGATGTTAAAAGCCTACTGTATCTTGAAAAGTGATATGGAAAGATGGACAGACAGGTATACATGATGACAATATACCCCAAGGTCAATTTTGGTCGAGGGGTAAAACGTGCCTCTTTCAACTATTATTGTGCAAATGAATTTTTTTACTGTCAAAAGAAGAATAACACATTTAGTTGTGATATAAATAAATTGTTTAATATGTGTATCTACATTGTTTGTAAAATTGACAATTCTGATCTGATGAAATTATATTGTAAATAATACAATTTTACATTTATTTACAATCTATTGTGCATCTGATTTTGTGAAAATAATGAAATAGTCACTACCATGTCGTACTACAGCTCAAACTGATTATTTGATTTCTGAAAGACCAAATTAGATACAAGTATGCTCAATAAACAGCAATATCAATACTTTATCTCAACTTCTTATTCGTCTCCTCTTTATTAACTGTTTTATTCTTCACAAGAGTAATTAACGAACTGAATAGAATTCAACTGTACTGACAACATTTATACAACCTGAACCCACCATGGAGTCCAGAGTAAATAATGCATTTTCTTTTTTGGCGTCAGAAAGTGACCAAATTCTAGTCACTGATCAAAATTTGAACCGAAATCTGGAGGTGAATGTTACCATGGTTACTGGAGTGAATTATTAGTATTGTTTCGGAAATTTTAAAGTGATCGTAAACCCTCAAGTAAAGTTTCCATCAAATGAAAGACCATTGCGAACAGTGTCGGAAAATATTTATTGTAATTTTTTAACTTTAATTTACCTTTTTTTATTTATTACCTTTTAGTACACTGCAAATAAAGCATGGTATTCTATGGTGGTCTGTTGCAATCATATCAAGGTCCAGTGACGTCACCCTGCCTTAATACATATATTTCAAACTTTGTATGCACTTTCCAATGCTCGAATCAAGCTTAAGGTGTGTATACTTTGAGTTTCAACACAGACTTACTGTTCCAATGTGCATGTTTCACCAAAATCGGGAGATGGTAACTCGTAAGTGTCAAGTCAATTTGAATCTTGCATTTAATTTCCCCGATTTTTGTGAAACATGCACATTGGAACTGAGTCTGTTTTGAAACTCAAAGTATACACACCTTAAGGCTTAAGCTTGATTCAATCATTGAAAAGTGCATACAAAGTTTGAAATATATGTATTAAGGCAGCGTGACGTCACTGGACCTAGATATGATTGCAACAGACCACCATAGTATACCATACTTTATTTGCAGTTTACTCTGTGTAATAAAATTATTAAAAAAATACAATAAATATTTTCCGACACTGTTCGCAATGGTCTTTCATTTGATGGAAACTTTACTTGAGGGTTTACGATCACTTTAACTAAACTTATACCAGTAACATTACAACAGGTTCCACATAAAGCACTAGTATGTGCGCTTCAACACTCGGTTTAATTAAAGGGAGGTAACAATTGTGAAAATTTTGCTAAAAAATAGTGTCGATCTACACGTCCCTAAACTACATGTACATGTATGCATCATGATGTGACTGGGAAGAAAACTTTTCTGTGGTACCCATTCATCTAGAGCAGCTACAGTGTATTTCTCGCTCCAACTTCTGCTATTCACCTAACTTTTAAGAATGGCCTCTTGAAGTTAACAAGGAAAGCACACGTTTTGAAGATGTTTTCATAATTATTAATCATGGCTAGTCTCACTTCTGTTTCAAGTAATCGAAATTCTTTGATAGCCCTCATGGCCCGCTCTACATGAATACGTGCCACAGATATCTTCTCAGAGTACTCTAATTGCTCTGGAGTGAACTGTCCAGTAATCCTGTTTTTGAATGGTGGGATTATAAGCTTGACTCCAGGGGGTAAATCTTCCTCAATAGTGAAACCTCTGTCAACCATAACTTTGTCACCAGGATCAAGTAAGAACAGAAGCTCAGCAGATTCACTAGTTATCTTCTTGTCCGAAGCTCGCCCACCCCACATATCACAGATATATGTTATAGCCCCAGAAGAACTCATCCCCACCAGAAATTTAACAGTTGAGTGATGTTTGTAATTTGAATGTTGCTGTTTGTGATTGTCCAGTGTTCCTGGTGTCTGGCTGAATAGTTCGGTACAATCTAGTACACCGCGTACATTTGAGAAGTTGTCAAAACAGGGAGCCTTGCACTCTTGAAGTTTCTCTCCAGATGGCATGATGCAAATTTGTTCCAGTTCCTTTGCCAGTAAGATGCATCATGTATTGACAATGTTAGAATATGTACTTTCGGCTATGCCAAATCTTCTGGAACAGTCCTTGGACGGCAGACCAAGGCGCAACCGAACAAGTGTTACAAACAGCTCTTCTTCAAGAGGTAGTACACGCCCATGACCTGGCTTATTCAAGTTTCTCACAGAAAAGTGTTCTTTGCCAACCTGGGAGACGTACTGCATGTCGTTTGCCTTTGGTTCTAAATAATGAAAAATTGCTTGAAAAACATCATAAGATGGTAACCCTGTGTAATAATCAAAAAGAGCATTATTGCCTTTGATGAGATGCAGTGACAGAATTTTTCCTTTAGCCTCTAGTTATTTGTCTTCAACATTTTTGGCCTTTTCATAGTCCTTAAGAAAGAAAGAAAATTCTGAATGTTCCTCAACCAATCGATCCAGGGCATCAGCCAAGCGACCTTCTCGTCTTGTGTGTACATAGTCATGGTCAGGCGGACTACTGGTACTGTCGATTCCCTTGTGGAATGAATAAATTACAAGCGTCTAGTCCGTCATTCATAATCCAGCCGTCGTCCATTAGAGAATATCCGCGTCCATAATCCAAAGACCTATTCCATTTTCCACATAACAGTATTAGCACCAAATTCAAAAAGACAATCATAGTATACATAAACATAGGCTTGTTTCCTGCAAGAGAGACGCGGTCAACAGTTTTCAATGATGCCGGCAAGACATCATGATGTTCCAAAAATATCAAATCCGTATCGCTGATCAGTATTCTTAATCCATAATATTCGTTATAGAGTCGTCATCTAAAAAAAAGATGTATCTCAGTCACGCTTTGATTGTGACTGTTCATATGAGTACCATGAGGATCTTGAAGTACATGGGTTCATACGGCCCCTAGCCCCGGGTTAAGCGGAATTAGACACAAGTTACGAAACGTAGCGCCATAGATCTTGCACACTACGTTCGTATTTTGCTATCAGCATGCGATATGTACCGCCAAATTTGAGAAACTTTGAGTGGAGGCGCTTGATGGAATAGCCCTGTTTTATAAGTTTCTGCAACAATGTTTTGTGACGTTGATTAAAATCATCACATTTAACACAGGATCTAGCAAATGCTACTAAGCGAGATATGTATACGCCATATGCAGGTCCCACTGGAATATTACTATCCAGAAAGGGATAGTTTACGATGTCGAAATTGTAATCATCTCTTTTGTCATAAAGTCGACGAGAGAGAATGCCCGCTTCATTTTTATAGAGATAGAGATCTAAATAAGATGTGCCTGTAGGGCTATCTGTAGTTTCCTTCAAATCCAGTGAAGGTGGATATATATCCTTCACTGCGTCATTTATATAGCTATTATCCACAGCGAGAAGATCGTCTATATAGCGTTTGGTGAATGAGAAGGAACGGGCTTTGAATGGATCGGTTTTTGTAAGATTATCATGGATAAGTAGAATATCAGACTATTTATTGCCAAACCAGGTACCCACACAGGGTTTACAATTAATTACCATAAGCAGGTCCTGCTATTGGAATTTTCCATATAGTTACAGGAATATGTTAATTTTGCATTTAGCCGCCGCTGTGAATAAATACAATTATCCTGATATTAAGCATTTTCTAGATTGTTTTAAAATACAAGCGTCCGCCATTCAATATTCGGCCATTGTCCTGACTCATTTCCGTGTCCATAATTCATATAGAATTAGCACCAAATTAAAAGAATAAATCATAGTAGACATTAAAGTAGGCTAGTTTCCTGCAAGCGAGAAGCGGGCAATGATGCCAGCAAGACATCATGATGCTCCTCCATTAAAGCATTTCGGCGTCCATAATCCAAAGACCTAATTCATATAATAGCATTAGCACCATTATTAAAACTTACCAGTTCCCCATCAACAGTGACACTCTGACTGCAGCTATTCTCATCTTCCTGGATTCCCTCTAATTCATTGGTATGATTCGAAGGTTCGTCCTGAAACGGATCGATCTAACTGAGATTCATCCATGGCCACCAAGGAATATCCCCCCCCCCACCTCAATCAAAATTGCAAGATGTCATGTGAACAATGGACCGGTTGATGGGGGCATACTAAACACAAAGCTTGGGGTTGATCAGGTTATATTGGGCTAACCGTACAGACAACTTTGCGATGTAATTTACAAATTGTAAGTTATTTAGGCATACCAGTTGGCCTAGCCTACCTTAGTACTGGTAATATGTTGATTTGGTGGCTCAGGTTTCACAAATGGTGCGACTTCTCTGTTCCTTGATCTTGTTGTCAGCCTTGGTGGCACCTTCTTTCGGTTGACAAGGAGGTCTGGCTTCACATGATTCCAACCTGGTCTCCTTATTTTGAGATTAGGTGGCGAAGAAAAGTGGCACGAACACAACCTGTGGTGTTGTTGTGGTTTCCACAACTTTGACAGTACTTTGCCGTTTTCATCTATTTCTGCCCTGTTCAGTGCTACAACCCACTGCTGTTTCCAGTATTCATTCGACGGAAACGACAAAAAAGAACATGCTGACTTCGAACTTTTATGATTACAACAATGATTACCGGCTGATTTGAATTTGAATGTTGGCAAAACCGGAAGTCAACAGACGCGCTACTAACACTGGAAAACGCGCCACAACAACGGGAACCCGAACAACCGAATAGGTTCAGATATGATATGCCATCTGCGCTATTAGTAGTTTCCTTCAAATCCAGTGAAGGGAGAGTATATCCTCCAGAGCGTCACTAATATAGGGATTATTCAGTTCTACAAGATCGTCTATATAGCGTTTGATCAATGAGAAGGAACGGGCTTTGGAATGGTTATATTTTGACATTTTCTTCCTATAAGCATATTCATGCGAGAACAGATATAGGTCTGCCAAAAGTGTTGCACAATTATACCCACTGGATTATTTATACGCATGCATTCGATATCTAGAAATGACAGCTCAAAATCCGCCAAAATGATTTAACTGTCAGCCGGACTCTTGTTATCGTTTAGACGTACAACTTCTGGCACCAGCTATAAATCTAGCTTTGTATGAGAAATGTTTTATGCATTTTGGGAGTCCAGTACAATTGTGGTATATTGATAAGACTGGATTAGTCAGCGAGTACTGCAGGTAAGCCACTCATGCTCTTCTAAGACATATTGATGAATTAATCTAGCAATTAAACTTCGAACTTATTAACAAAAGTTTTAACGAATAATATTGAAAATTAAGTGAGATCCAGAGACATTTAAATTGTTTCAAGAAATTACCGTCCACAACTTGAAGAATATCGCACCTTGGTAGGTTTTTCTCATTTTCGCTATTAAATTGCTTACCCCATTTTTCAGAAGGGTCTTGTAATAACTGCTATGCTATTGCGAGTAAAATTTAAATTTGGACACCACGTTGTACCTATATGAAACCATCATTTTCCCAAGTTTGCCTCCGTTTCAAAGTTATCTACTCTTTTAGTTCAAGAGGTCGATTGTCAAGCAATCATTTCCGGGACGAGATTAAAAGCAAAAAGTGTTTGAAAAATATATTATAGTAATCTGAATGTTCAAATTTAGTTACGAAATTTGAAGGGAATATTTTCACAAATGCTTTATTTCTGATGCAGTTGTATTATTCTAGTTCCCTGAATGTATAGTTATAGAATTCGTTTTGGTGAATTTATTTATTGCGGTTCAATTGAGGAAAAACTGATAAATCATCGATAATCTTTTCTCTGGGAATCGTGGGTACGAGAAACCGTCAATATTTTGTACAAATATTCCTTGAACACATCAAGTTCGAAACTGCAGTTGGAATATAATGAGGAAAGTCATTTTTTTCTTATACCACTTTAATTTTTGAAGAAGTTCCCTCTTTACCCAGTAACAGCGTGAGCCAGGATCAATTTTGGGTTCGCGACGGTTCCTCCATTACCTATCAAATTGTTTGACATAAACTGCCTCTCGGCAAATTGATTCGGAATATAATTATCACAGATTTTGTCAAATAAAAAATAACATAGTTATCCGATAGACAAAACCATAATTTGTTTCGACAATAATTGAGTCTTGTTCTCCTCTATCGAACCGATAAAATACTCAGGTTAAACATTGGGATCCGAACACTGAAGGTTTGAACAACCGCCACTAAGCAGTGAAACTAGTTATCTACAATCAGACAGCGGATTTAGTCATCTAGTCTTTAATTTTTGTTACTCAGCCATACACAGAGACAAATGTACTATAGGTATCATTGCTATATATAGATCTTCGACCCTAACCGTTGAAATATGGTTCTTATAAAGTTCGATCTTCATTTTTAAAATTTGTTGCCAGCGTTGATAATTCATTTACAGATTCTTAGTGTAATTATCCGTCTCTGAACTCGTCGTGGTAAAATGTCAATATAGTCCTGAAGGAATCAATCGATTGTAGATGTCCGATACTAGTTCGGGAATTTCGACCATTTACTCATTATAACGAGAATTATCAGAGACATCAGAATTATACGAATTATTTGATTTGATATAATGTGCTGAAATTGCCGAGGAAATGGTCATGATTTGATATAATGTGCTGAAATTGCCGAGGAAATGGTCATGATTTGATATAATGTGCTGAAATTGCCGAGGAAATGGTCATGATTTGATATAATGTGCTGAAATTGCCGAGGAAATGGTCATAATGTTTTACCTTTCGTCTCTAAAGTTTTGGGCGAGGATCAAATTTCGTTTCCCAGAAGATAACGGTTGATCATGTAGTAGCTCTTAATAAGAATGACCGTTTACACTCCGCTGGGTGAGTATAGGAAACTGGATAGGTTAATCTTTCCTCCATATATACAGATATACGACGGTAGGGAAAGTTTAGTGCGAACGAACACTAGTTATATTAAATTCAACAAAAGTTTCTTCTATTTACGGAACATCACCGAATTTGTATTTATATCAGAAGGCTCAGTTACGTATTACCCACTTAATCGCACACTGCTTAATTGAACCTTCTGCTTAATCGAGTGGGCTGTGAAAGGACAAATTCATCTCTGGTTAAAGTGGTAGTCTGGATAAATGCATGAAATATTCCTGGATTTAGAGTATGTAATTAAGACGTTTACCTTGTATTAACAAGTTGTTACAGAATTCAATTTCATTTTCAGCCGGATACTACCACATACTGTTACCAGTAAACATGACACGGTCACTACAACTATACTTCATATGGATTGGTAGTAAAAAAAGGAAGTAAAGTTAAACTCTGTGCTCATTTCTGGATAAATTGGGACCCAGGAGGATTTAAACTTCTAGGAATCTGGTTCAGTACTAACTTAAATGATATTATTGATATGAATTACACGGAGAAATTACGGAGCGTCAGAAAATTGCTTGGGAGTTGGTTCAAACGCACTCTCACATCAACACGGAAGGTGACGATTATCAAAACGCTAGTTCTCCCAATTCTTATCCACTTATTCAGTGTTTTACCAAACCCATCTAACCACTTTTTTGAAGAAATGGAAAGAGCGTTCTGCAATTTCATCTGGAATGTGGGTCCTGATAAAATAAAACGTAGAACAATTATATGCGAGAAAGACGAAGGTGGGTTAGATTTACCCAACATTCCATCCTTTGTAGCATACATAAAAATAAAATGGATAAAGAGGTCATGGGAATTCACTGGGTTCTGCAAAAAATTAAAAAGGTTATTTTTCATCCAATTGGTATCAATATCTGGGATTTAAGCCCATTTGCCCTGACTGAATATATAACGGGGTACAGAAACCGTTTTTGGAAGGAAGTTCTTCTTTCATGGCGTATTTGTATAGAACGGGAATTTAAAGAAAAAAAGTGTGTGACTTCTTAGTCTATATGTAAATGATTTAGTTTCTACAGATAATACATTTCTCTCGTTTAACGCGTTCAAAGCAAGGTACAATAGACAAACAAAGAACTTTCTCTTATATTTTGCAATTGTTAGTAACATAAAATTACATCTTTCTTTGGTATATGAAGGATCGGGCAAGCAACTGAAAAAGCTGAGAGAGACAGAAAACCATAAAATCAGGTCTAAACTTATCAATCAAAAATGCTCTAACTTTGTTTATAAACTTCTTCTAAGTGACATTAAAATAATGCAATTTAACACACAGATGAAACGGCAGAACGACGGCAGAAAGGGAAGGAGAAGGCAAAAAATGGACTGGCACAAAACTTACCAATTGGTGTGGAAAACGACAACAGCAACACAACTACAATATTTTCAGTTTCAAATTGTCCATAGAATCTTAGTCACAAATAATCAATTGGAAAAATGGGGGAAATTGCAATGTACAATCTGCAAATTGCTCATTCTGTGAGAATGAAAACGAAACAATCATTCACATGTTTTGGAAATGCCACTTCGTTAAATTTGTGTGGGATAATTTTATCAAGTGGAGGGACAAGTCTAAATTTGCAATGCCATAAACTGACACTCACTTAAGTCATTTTCGGAATCACGGATCGTGGGTCAGTTCTCCTAGGCCAAATAATCTTGCTGATACAATATAGTATTTATAGTTGCAGACGAGCCTCTGGAAAGCCAAGCTGGATGGCCGCAAAACGGTCAATTCTAAAAACAAAAAACATCGAGAAAATTATCGCCACTAAAAATAACACGGACTTTTTGGTAAAAAGTGGGGAACCCTGGCTGACATCGAAAATGATTAAAATATACAGTTCTTTATTTGCTAATTTGCTCTGATTTTTGTCATCACATATTTGTCGGACATTCGCCCAAATTGTAACATGATTTAGCCAATGTCAATAGAAACCCTATAAATGCCCACTGGTTTGTCCAGGGTTTGGAAAAAAAATACTTCTACTGGTAGGCATACTTTTAAGACTATCACAGTTGATATCTTCACACCAGTAGTACATAAATTAGAATATATGATATACAGGCATATTTTTTTCTTCGAGTTTTCATGTCCGCATCACAGGTTTAGTAATATTGCCAGAGCCAGCTTGAGCGAGAGAAGAAGAAAGCTTCATCACGATGGTGTGAACCATCCTGGCACAACCAGCGTATCTTTCACCCGAACGAACTAACCCCTGGAGGAATGGGTGGCTGGGGAGGGACGTATCTTGCCGGAAATATTACCATAGTAGCAGACGGAGTCGTCAGACAGACGGTGCCGTTATATTATCTGCATTTGTACGATAAATACATGGAATGGGAATTGTATTCAACATCTTATAGATGAGAGATCAATGCTCGGTCACTGAGTTTCTAAATATATCCAAATTATTTCAGTTTCGAAAGACTTAAGGACTACTTTGTGTTCTCACGACAAAGCAAACCGCTGAATATTAAAAGTATTTAATAAGCTGTATTATGAGAGAGGTCCTTTTCTCGGCATCGGTTACTATACGCAAACGGCGGTCCAACGTCGGCCCAATATGTTGAATTCCATCGGACCTATGTCGGTACCCGATGGCGGTCTAACAACCTTTTGCACCCAGACCTGATGATTTGACCGATATCGGTTTACGAGTTGCGCTACCGTTGGGCCAGTAGCGGGTCAACGTCGCCCCACTGTGTATTTATTGCAATTGCATCGGCCCTAGGACGCCCCTCAATCGGCCCGAAAATCATGAATGGGCCTCCTCCCTCCCCCCCACCACCTCCGATACGCCGCACCAGACATGCCCGTCTTCCTCGATTGCACAGGGTGACGCACTTCACGGTCAAAATATACAATCTAGATCCAAATAATTCATAGTGATAGACAACTTAATTCATAGTGATAGTAAAAAAACAACAACATTTTTTTAAATAAAGCTTAGACAAAAATACACGATAATTCGGAAACTTACCTGCTGTCCAACAATCATGGATGGGCCTTCATCTATCAACAATCTATCAACATTCTGTCATCGTATCTGTATCATTAGCAATAATCATCCACTACAAAGTAAAGAATTGTACAGTTTACTATACGTACTATAACACACATTTCCGATACATTTAGTCTTAGCAATCACTAAGCCTATAGTGCACTACTTGCAGATTGTGCAATTGTCTGAGCCAATACGTCATAGTCTATGTGTTCTGTAAGAACCAGGCACAAACAAACATACCGTTCAATGATTTCAATATCTTGGTCTCCACGTACAAATTTAACATCTGTGGCTGGTCTTGATGATATACGAAAATGTACGACTTTAGACTTATTACAATTCACTTCCATTTTATTTACATAACACCAGTTATTAAGGCAATTCAAAAGCAACTGCATTACAGCACATATAAGGGAATGCATGTCCGCCTCGCTTTCTGTCAATAAGACGACATCGTCTGCATACATCAATACACCGACCACCTCATCTCCTACTTGAATACCTATGCCTAACCCATTTATTTTATTTACCAAATCATTAATATACAAATTAAATAACATGGGGGATAGTAAACATCCTTGTTTTAGTCCAGTATTAATCGCAAACCATTCGGTACAAAAGCCATTAATTCTGACGCAACATTCAACATTCTTATATATAGATTTGATCGCATTTACAATTTTTCCATTTACACCTTTTTCCAATTTTTGCCACAGTATATTTCTATTAATCCATATGCCTTTCTAAAATCTATAAATGCTGCAAAAGTGGACAGCTTACGCAATTTTCTAGTCTCAACCAAATTGAATAGAGTGCTTAAATGGTCCTCGGTGCTCCGATTTTTACGAAAATCATTTTGTTCATCTGCTAGTACGTCATTTTCTTCTACCCAAATTGACAATCTCTGTACATCCACTGTTACAGACCATCTATCCATTCCGTACGCGAAAAGAGGCCCACAGTATACACTGTATCTTTGTCATTTGATCACAACTGATTGTCCATGGCCCCACTGAGCACACTATATGGCAGGTGATTGTCAATCATTGTATATGTAACATTGTATTGTCCACATTGTATGATAGACAACTGTTCACCACCATCCACACTGTATGACAACCATTGTTCGACTTTTCCGATTGTCCAGCCTTCTATGAATAATTAATAAATTCAATTTAGGGGACTAAGAAGTAGTGCCACGTTGTTGTTAAATGATTGTTGTCACCCCTGAAGAAGGAATGAATAATCCCAACCTGGAAATTTGTTTATGTGTAGTATAGGCTGCCTCGATACACCATAATGCATAAGCTCTAACTGGTGATTTGTATGCAAATTTTGAAGAAAAAAAATAATAACGCGGGGCTGTCCGCGTTTAAAGCCTCTCGATGAATAATTTTAGATAGATAGATAAATAGATCAACTTTATTTACTGAGGGTATTAGCGTTATAGTTGTCCCCAGATTTAAGTTTCCTGTTGAACATACGAATCGTTGGGGTACGTACATTTATTAGTCCACTAAGTCTATTTTGCAGGACTAACCAGCTGTACTGATCCCAAAATAGAAAGTAGGCTGCTCTCGTGCTACTTTCAATAGTCACATTTAACGTGACATCCCTTCGACATTATGAACTGAAATGGACACAAGAGTAACAATTTCCTCAATTTTACCATTGAAGAATGTAAAAATGTAACTTTCGATTTTTTTACTTTCGTCGTTTATTCAAGTTTCGGGATGAAGTAGGATGTCCACTCAGACGTGAATGCCCCAGATTCTGCATGATTGACTGTCATGTTTGTCGACTCGTTTGACTTTTGGTGTCTTGCGAAAGTAAAATTCGACGGTAATTTGCAAATTCAGATTTTTATGAAGGATGATACAGAATATGGAAAGTCAGATCGGGCATTTTCCACACACCGATGCTTCATTAAACCTTGTAGCCTTTGACGGAGAATAAAACTGTGAGACTGTCAGAAGTTTCAAAGCATAACAACCCGAATTTAGGAGAATTATTCCACATCTGAGTATTTCGGGCATTCTACAGTAAAAAAAAATAAAAAAAAAATAACGGCGCATGATCGAATAATTGTTACCTCATTACGTTAACGGTAATTATTTTGTTGAGAATAAAAACATTTTTTCTCTCGAAATCAAACGGGCACACACATTCACAAAAATAACTATTTTGTATTTGCTATGTTGATATTGACGGTTTATTTATCTAGGTTTTGCGAAATGAAGTTTGAGTACAAGGTTAACTCTGACATAATGGAAGGCCTGGCAACCTTTTTCGAAGGTTGAACATTCTCCTATTTTACACGTTCACCCCTCTCCCACCAATTACGTTACGTGAGTCTTCAAACAGAAAATTACTCTGAGTGTAATACCCCTCTCCCCGTCTCTAACCATCCCGTATTACATCGTAGCAATGATGAAAATCCTAGCATGGTGCATACGCAACTATAGAGCATAACCTAATAATAGTTCGATTGAATTAGCTAAGCGCTAGAAATTACACCCATTCCATAAGTTCATGATATTATATTGAGGCATATATATTTTCAAAATGATACACCTGTCAATTGAAAACAAATTACGGGAAGTAAAAAAACCGCACACAAAACGAAAGAGAACAAGAACACAAGAAATTGTAGTTTGGAAGGACCGTGAAAAGGTAGTGTCTCTTCTCAGGAAATTATATATTTCTTTTAAATGTATCCATTCTATGCCAACTAATAGAAAACAGATACATTAAAAGCATACGACTTGTACAAAGTAACACATGGAAATATAACGCATCCTGAGATTATAGTAAATGATCAGCGGAGATTTCAACAGCAAGATCAATGTCAAGCGATTTACTACGCTTTATGCCGTACACCATAAGACAGAGAATAGTAAGGGAGACAATATACAAACCAGGGGATTCGTTTCTGTACTGCGCCAGGGCATATTGAACAATTTACATAAGGTAAACCAATTGACAATGTTACAAAATTTTTCCTTCCACGAGTTAAATGCGTCAGTTTTACTCTCAGCACTCCCAAAGATAATCAGAAAACATGTTATACGCATGTTTATATTTCCCTCTGGCGCGGTCCATTTAGTCAGCAATGGGTCCACTAACTCATCTCACAAGTCCACAAAACAATGTTTGTACCTGATGGCCAATGACAACTTTGAGCAATAGATACTCTCCATCATATTTTCCATGTAAGGGGTCAAGTCCAATCCATAGAGACGGTTTTTCGATGAATATCTCGTCTCTAAGAGAGAGACCCGGTTGATCTTTATCGATTGCTTTCCCGGTTTTCTCTCGAAATACAAAACCATCTCGATTCCCCACGAAATCACTCTGCTTGCTTCGAGATTGGAACCAAGATGCCTTCAATTGAAGGTTTGAACTCTTCGTAATAGATATCTTCTCTGCGGCAACGAGATCTCGGCGAGTAAATCTGCAATAAAACACGGATAATTAATTAGATTGAAAGTGATTCTTTTAATATTATTTTGTAATTCCGTATAAGAGCTGTAATCCCATACTTGATCTGACACCTTGTAACACACTTGTGACACCTGACACCAATTTCTCTACACCTTGTATGAGCGAAGGGAGAAATATCACAACTTGAAATTGTTTACATTGGCTCATTATTATAAGTATAATATCACTTGCTAACGTCAAGGAACTGCCGATTGAAATCAATTCTGCAAGTGCAGAATAGACCTCCGTGTGTTCCTCCACAAGTATATCAAATTGGGAGATCTTTATTGACAATAACAATTATTTGATAGCATCTTGGCTTGAAAATTATGGTGTAACGTTTCGTCGGAGATTTCTCCGGTACCGTTTCCAGAAAGATCGTGGCTGGTATTTCACTCGAAACCGGAGAATATAAACATAAACGCTAGATCGAAGTGTTCAGCATCCCCATCAGCCTTTCTCATACACAACACGCGATATCGTTCATAGTAAAACGTGATGGGTGATGCAAAACGTGATTCCACTCTGAATTGGAACGATTTACTCTCATTATTTGGTTAATTTGCTAGAAATAGGAAATAAAAAATAAATGATGGAACCACGCCAACAGAGTTATTAAAGTTTTGTCTTTCAAAGAAATTAACCCCTCCCCTCACCACTGTTGTTTCTAGCCGAGACCGAGTGTGGCGTGAATTATCAACTCCACAGCTTCGATTGTCAGGATTTCTACTAGCCGCTTACAGGTAAGTTTATATCAGAAAATAAACTTTATTGATATATTCTGTTTGTTTGAACTTCTTTTGGTATATTGTGCAAGGTATTTGCCTTGAAAAAGGTAGTTAGCAAAACGAGATGCATGGCGAGTTAATTTGAGAACAGGCGTTCCCAATCTAAAAAAGAAAATAAATTCCAATAGTATAGATTCATGGAAAAGCAACACATAAAATCTCACACTTCCAGTTAATAGTGGAACTTTCGGCTGACAATTGCTAGAGGTAAATAGCAGAGTGAAATAAACATCACTTAGCCACCGGAGTTGAATTTGACAACAAAGCCCCAAATTCAGACCAGACATCACGAAACAGATTGATTCGCACACTGAGGTGGCCGGCATATATGGACAACTATTGAAACGGAAAGTAAAGCTTTGATATTTCTGCAGTTCGGAATCAGGTCATTTATTAAGCAAGGTTCGCGTGTCAGCGTCATTAACACAAATGGCATGTCGATTTTTGTTCCTGACAGTTCGTATAGTCTTATTTCACGTTAGTATGTTAATCATTCTATGGCGGCCCAGTATCTATTTTGTATTTTTCCAAGTAGGCAATGAAAACGCTCCGGTTGAAATGTAAATGATGTAACAAAAGAAGTGTCAGTTCAAATTATGTATTCAAACAACCGATATCAATTATTATATCACTAGGCAGTAATTCTCAGAAAAAATGGTATTTACAATGAATATCAACAGTATAAACCAAATTACAGACAACGGTAAAATATTTACATAACATTCGTTTTTCGGCTGAAACGATCCCAAATCGTGTGCTTGTATAGATCGATAATTAACGCATGCCTCCGTGTCATTATTATTCAGATCATATCCAGTTGATGGGACACCTTGTGTCATTTCTTCCACGTCGGATACTAGTCAGATAAAAAATCAAGTATCGAGGGGGAAAAAATGGATTAGATTTAGGAAAGCATCAAGACTTCGATATACCGATTTAACGTAGAATAACATGGAGAACGTCGTTTAAAATATCCCGCTAGAGGAATTATATTTTGGGCTGCGATATGCATATATACCAATATTCAGACGCTTGCTTTCCAGAGATGGGTATTTAACCCTATCTGGCCTGGGCTTTTTGGGACCTGTCCAGGCCTGGGAGGCGGCCGAAATGCCCCCCCCCCTAATTATTTTTCTTACCCCTTGAGCTAGGGAGCTGAAACGTATCACACTATACCCTTGGGTGAAGCTCTACCAGAAAATGTTAAAAAATCCAAGATGGCCGCTTTGATGACGTCTCAGTGACGTCATTTTCAAAAACGGCATTTTTGGTAGATTTTTCGGTCGGATTTTCCGAAATTTTTATTTTTGCAATTTCTCCGCAAAAACTGCATGATAAATTAGTAAATATTAATTTAATGTGAAATAAAATAGTTTTTGCCCACTTTTCATTGCGGAAAAGCAGAAATTTTGAAGAAATATGACAAAAACATCACTTTTCTGCGACCCCACGTGGCCGCCATCTTGGATTTTCCCATGATCCTCTGCTCGGGAGGTTATGCAAATAGGCTCAAAATGACCCCAATACGATAAACTATAAAGTCACGGAGTGCCAGCTCTCCATTTTTTGTCGTTCCGGAGATAGCGCAGAAAGTTTGGTAAGGGGGGCCATAATGGCCCCCCAGGCCAGGTAGGGTTAACTAAATTTGTTATCGTCGTGAGAGAATTTTTTTTGTCAAGGTATAGGTACAGATATGATGTTCCATCTGGACTATCAGTAGTTTCCTTCGAATTCACTGAAGGAGGATATGGTCACAGCCTCACTTATATAGGGATTATCCAACGCTAGATCATCTGCATAGCGTTTATGGTGAATGCGAAGGAAGGGGAAATTTCTGCCTTTAGGTGTTTTCATACGAGAACTGCCAAAATAGATGCACCATTGATACCACTATACGATGTAGGTGTATGGTGTTACCGAATTTCACATCAATAATGTTATATTCATGCAACCATATAAACAGCGAAACATCCCAAGAAAGGTGTCATTTACGTGCAGTAGAACTCAAGGCTTGTGACATAAACATACCGGTGACCATTTTTATAGAACAACGATATTATTGATTTACTAAGGTGTACAATAACGTCCAGATGAGGAAGAGAGAGAGAGAGAGAATTAAGGTTTAACGTCGCATTCAGCAATATTTCAGCTATATAGCGACGACCAAACAAAATTCTAAGTAATCAATTCAAAAACTCGGTAAACTAATGCGTTAAAACAGGTACAAACATTAAAATTTGTACAACAAACCAATCTCTCTCAAATAACCTAAAATACAATCCTCTTTCACTCTGCTAAAAAGATCTTCCAGCGTAGCTGCTCGATAAAAAGTATCTCTTACAGTCTTAAAATCTATGCAGTCTATGAGAATATGTTTCACCGTGAGATCTTCATGGCAAGGTATACACCTTGGAATCGGCTCCTGTTTTAGTAAATATTCATGAGTTAATCGTGTGTGACCGATCCTACATCGTCTAATCATGGCCTGGTCGAAACGTTTATGACTGTTCAGGTGAGTATAACCAACCGTTTTTTTGAACTCGTGAAGTTTGTTATTATCCATAGTATCCCATAAAGATTGAAACAGCTTTCTTACATAAGCGCAGATAGATGGTCTGAAATCGCTGTATGGTATTCCAACAGGGTAAACTTCTTCATCTACAGCTGCCTTAGCCAATCTATCAGCTTCAGTGTTGCCTTTGATGTCAACGTGACTAGGCACCCAACAAAACACAATATCTATCTGTTGATCAAACCAGATGAGGAAGAGCAGTATAGAGTCTGTAAACAGTGAGTAAAATCGAATCTCTGTTCAATTTAGAAATGAACCTTTATATGATATTTGTCAAGTAAGAAATACAATTCACCAGTTCTGGATTTGTTATGCTGCGATAGGAGTCAGTTCTTTCTCAAATATATCCACATTATTTGTAAGAAAGGGAAGTATGTCATGCGTCATGCCGAAAAATTAGATTGTATCAAAGTTTTATTAGTAAGAAAGACGACTCTCATTTGTTAATACATTTGTGTTCGGTCTCGTGAGAGGAAGACATATCTTCGTTTGACAAC
The DNA here is from genome assembly GCA_036873755.1 of Hanleya hanleyi. Classification (NCBI taxonomy): domain Eukaryota; kingdom Metazoa; phylum Mollusca; class Polyplacophora; order Lepidopleurida; family Hanleyidae; genus Hanleya; species Hanleya hanleyi. Next base: position 116,703 of record JAVTVY010039008.1, on the reverse strand, counting down.
ATGTCTGCAATATTTATTCGGGGTTTTGGCCTGCAGTCATATTCCCAGCGATCAATCGGTAATGTTGGGAACGTATATTACATTTCATGTAGACATGCCAGTGCCAGCTGTGAAGATTCTGACGAACAGGGAGGTTTAATATTCGTATGGTGATACTTCGACCAAGTAAAGTAGACAGAACATAATAAGAAAATGATTATTGTCAATGCCAAAAGCAACTGTAAGCTTCTTAACCTTCCCCGTAGGGATTTTATGTAATGATTAATTACCATGAGGCCAAAAAACTCGTGATCATCGGAAGGCAGTTTTGACAGCTATTCACAGTTTACCCGCTTCAACATGCTATTTGTACCGGTTCTATGTTATAAAAATGAGAAGGGCCTACTCTTATGGGGATGCAATACATCGGAACGATTACGTCCCGGACAAAGCAGGTTCCTCTTCCTGGATAGCAATTACAGCAAAAGCAGTTTATAGTACACGAGTCAGAGCATTTACCGGTACCATCTTGATGGGCAAATTAAAAATGGTATTTTCGTTTACATTTTATCTTTACATTGCAAAATATTTTGACCATCTCAAAATTTCACGTGAAATTGTGATATTTGCACAAAACACCCTAATCTGATTCTGCTAAAAACCTGTTGCATGTTATATTGTTGTAAATTCTACTTTGGGATGGTTTTGTAAACAAGTGATAATCTGGAATTCTACTTCGACAGTGAGAAAGATTCTCCTATTCAATTTCTTCTCTAGAACGAGTTTTACCAGATATATTTTTTTATCATTTAGAAAGTGATCGCATAACAGTATTTTGGTTATTTTGGGATAACACTATCTTAGAATAGCACAAATTCTAGTGCTGAAAAATTGGTCGAGTCCCGTGCGGGATTCGAACCAGCGACCCCAGAGTCAGGCACCTAATCTACAGCACTGCATGTCTATCGGTCTGTTGCCTCCTATTTTTGTGGGAGGCCCGTTGGCCGAGTGGTTTAGATCGCCGACATACAGTGCTGGCGATTAGGTCCCTGGTTCGAATCCCGCACGGGACCAATTTTTCAGCACTGGAATTTGTGCTATTCTAAGATAGTGTTATCTGAAAATAACGAAAATACTGAGTTTTAATAGGTTTACTAGGATAGTCATTTCTAACTATATACATTTCAGCCTGTCTAAACTTTGTCATGTGTTGTTTATCATTGATTTTTTTACATAATTGTTTTATTCACATTCACAAATATACAAACAACACCATGATACAAAATATAAACATTGAGTAAAAGACACATACAATTGACAGATCTGGCTCACAATTAATTTAAATCAGTGCTTTTCCAAAGCATTTTCAAAGTTGCGGTCTTCAGGGTAAACCTCAAATTGACCCTTACAAATATTGCACCCTTACACCCCATCGCTCATACCACTGTCGTCCACCTTGTCTTAGGAAAATCATTTTTCAGTTCTATAATAATACTGGGAATCCATTAAACAGACATCGCATTCAGGAAAATATGAAATTTTGCTAGTGAAAACACTAAATTCTGTAGGTCACTTGGCTACATGTGCATTGACAGCAATGATTTTCATCAACATATTTGGTTTGGAGAATATACTCTTTGACTTCAGTAGGGGACCGTATCCAATTTACAGGTGGCAAAATGGTGTCTTCTGACAAAAGGATAGCGCATATGCTATTGCTATTTGATCTCATAACAACAAAAAGAGTTAATACTACATGCAGATTCAACGCTTTTTGTCACACACTGAATTATGACATCACCGGTGAGAGCTATCGATTTTAATGAAGAAGCATCAGCAATGCTGAGGCGTTTGCACCAGAAATGAAAAGTTGACGGATTTCATCTGCAGATGAGAATAAAGTCATTCAAATTTAAAAGCATGTCATCATCGAAAATGAGCCTTCATTGTCAAACGTTTAAATTTTTCATTCAGATGTTAACTTTGCCTAGTAGAAAAACTCCTCAACAAAATATTGGTGCCTCGGTGTTTCAAAATTTGGCCCAGATATTTTCAGTGGGATTTCATGTATTTTCCATTGAACAAAATTGAATAAAATGCGATGGTCACACTTCGAACATTAATATCTCAGAAACCAGAACAACATAGAGAAAACTGAGGCAGGACTTTTTTCTTTACCTTGTTCAGAATAACTATGCCAGATGTCGAATCTACATGATCAATACTTTCCAATAAATAAACGGGTTCACTTTTAACAGAATAAAAGCGATGAACAGATTAGGACATATTAACTGATGGTGATGACTCCTGCAGTGCTGGTGTGACGCAAGTGTTAATTGTCAGCTTAGAGTGTCTCCACTCAAGCAGGTTAAAGTTTACTACCCTCAACATCATCATCATTCATTGGCTCATACTTTTACCAGCATGGAGCACATATATCTTAAAGTTACAAACATACCATGACGGCTAACCAATCTCACCTCACCTTGATTTAAACAGTTGTAGACCCTGTTTAATAAACATACAAAGCTTATATGTTGTTTTTTTCTATTTGCATTTAATAACAATACAAAATGATAAATATCCCGTTATCTTGTGTAATATTCGGGAATTAACTTACCAATAATAATATTTTGAATGCTAAAATTTCACCTAGGCAAACATGTGTTCACCAAAATAATCGCACCTGGGGAAATAATCGATATATTACTAAAGGAATGTGGAATAACTCTTTTCTCGTCATTTTTACCTCAGGTGGACTAAAACCGTTAAAGAACATACAAACCCTTCATGCTCTAATTCGTATGCGAGTACATTAGCCCGAAAACATCGAGTAAGGAGCCTATTTTTTTGGTTGTTGTTGCTGAATCGGACTCCTTAACCTAAATGACTGATAGAGCCCGAAATGGAAATAACTAAATAAATCGTCAGTCGCTCGAGATCTTTAACTGCACACGGCGTGGAGAATTGAAACAGAGGCACAAAAAGCATTTTATCGAATAAATAATATGATTTGGCATCTCTAGCACTATGACAACCACCAAAGGACTCCTTTAATTAGAAGGAATCTGCCTTCAAACACGGATTTTGTCAACAAAACCGTTGTTTCTTTCTCCACAGTTGACAGGGACATACGCAGAATGTGGTTGACCTTTTGGCTCACGTTATCAAGAAATCGATCCATGCCGGTTATAAACCAATAGCGGCGTGTGTTTATTCACGTGATCAGAAAGGTCACGAGATAAAAAATAGCGTAGGTCATATTCTTACAACATGTCAGAAAGGCGCGAAACCGGGAAAATCAGGCAATGTTTTTTCCACACGTTTGATCACATTTTGTCAGCATCAAATCAGTCATGAGAGATGGTACATGGTCAAAACATCTTCACCACGTCAAGGTTTCTATTTGTGAGCCAAAGGAAAACCCTTGACCAACTTGCATAGCAAACCGCGTTCCGCCCACACTCCAGTTACCTGACCTAGAAAAACTGCGCTGATGGTATATAATACGTTTGGGTTTTACTTTCGCTGCTAAACAATTCGCTGATACCGAATGTAAAATATTTAATCCAAGCACGCATAACAATAAAATATTAATGGATAGACCAGTGAAATTTTATAGAAATCCGTGCGTTTCAACCCAATTCAAGTCCTTCAGTGGGAAGGTGAGGTCGGATACACTGACTTCGCGGACCGCTTTTAAATCTTCGGTGTTTTCTACATTTGGCTGGTTTGTTGGATGTTTGATGGTAGATGAATGGGTTTATTTTCTCTTCAAACAGATTTTTTTAAAACTATCTTTCCTTTATATTTATTAATGTTCATGGTTGTTGAAACGGTGCATGTTCATCTGCCACTGGGTATCGCACAAGCTATGGTGTTTTCGAATCCGTTGTCACGGTCGCCATGGTCGCGGTGCTTAAGTGATCTGATTGGTCAATATGTGCAGGATGCCGCTGTGTTGTCGTTGATCGCGATACATTGCCCAAGCGTACCATGGGCTATATCTAGGATAGAGATACCCCTGGTTTTAGCGAGGATGGATCAAAGAAGCTCAGGTCGGTCAAACTATATCGAATTGGCATATTTTTTCTCTCCCGTTTCGTTATTTTCGTCAGCGAAAGACTGCGAAAAGGCACTTTTCAGAACGTTAACTTTTATCGCGAAAATTTAACCTACGAGCGCTCTGAGCTGTGATAGGAATGCCACGCCCCTTACCCTATATTCACCCATCACAGCTAGAGTTTCTGAGTTACGAGTACATTTGCGCTGCTATATAATCCCCTCGTACCCACCCCACCAAGTGACACCATGGACACGACATGGCAATGAGTATTGAATAGCATTATTAATTATAAACAATAAATGATCGAGTTTGGAAACGCTCTAATTCTCAGAAAAAATGGTATTTGCAATGAATACCAACAGTATAAACCAAATTACACACCGAGTTAAATACAACGGTAAAATACTTTACATAACATTCGTTTTTCGGCTGAAACGATTCCAAATCGTGTGGTTGTATAGAGTAATAATTAACGCATTCCTCCATATCATTATTATTCAGATAATATCCAGATGATATCGAGGGGGAAAATTGGATTAGATTTAGCAAAGCATCAAGACTTCGATATATCGATTTAACGTAGAATAACATGGAGAACGTCGTTTAAAAAATCCCACTAGAGGAATTATATTTTGGGCTGCGATATGCGTATATACCAATATTCAGACGCTTGCTTTCCAGAGATGGGTATTTAACTAAATTTGTTTTCGTCGTGAGAGAATTCTTTTGTCAAGGTTTAGGTACAGATATGATGTTCCATCTGGACTACGAGTAGTTTCCTTCGAATTCACTGAAGGAGGATATCGTCACAGCCTCGCTTATATAGGGATTACCCAACGCTAGATCATCAGCATAGCGTTTATGGTGAATGCGAAGGAAGGGGAAATTTCTGCCTTTAGGTGTTTTCATACGAGAACTGCCAATTAGATGCACCATTGATGCCTATACGATGTAGGTGTATGGTGTTACCGAATTTCACATCAATAATGTTGTATCCATGCAACCCTATAAACAAAGAAACATTCCAAGAAAGATGTCATTTACTTGGAGTAGAAATCAAGGCTTCTGACCTAAACATACCGGTGCCCATTTTTATAGAACAACGATATTATTGATTTACTAAGGTGTTCAATAACGTCCAGATGAGGAAGAGCAGTATAGAGTCTGTAAACAGTGAGTAAATTCGAATCTCTGTTCAATTTTGAAATGAACCTTTATATGATATTTGTCAAGTAAGAAATACAATTCACCAGTTCTGGATTTTTTATGCTGCAATAGGAGTCAGTTCTTTCTGAAATATATCCAAATTATTTGTAAGAAAGGGAAGTATGTCATACGTCATGCCGAAAAAGTAGATTGTATCAAAGTTTTATTAGTAAGAAAGACGACTCTCTCATTTCTTAATACATTTGTATTCGGTCTCGTGAGAGGAAGACATATCTTCGTTTGACAACATGTCTGCAATATTTATTCGGGGTTTTGGCCTGCAGTCATATTCCCAGCGATCAATCGGTAATGTTGGGAACGTATATTACATTTCATGTAGACATGCCAGTGCCAGCTGTGAAGATTCTGACGAACAGGGAGGTTTAATATTCGTATGGTGATACTTCGACCAAGTAAAGTAGACAGAACATAATTAGAAAATGATGATTGTCAATGCCAAAAGCAACTGTAAGCTTCTTAACCTTCCCCGTAGGGATTTTATGTAATGATTAATTACCATGAGGCCAAAAAACTCGTGATCATCGGAAGGCAGTTTTGACAGCTATTCACAGTTTACCCGCTTCAACATGCTATTTGTACCGGTTCTATGTTATAAAAATGAGAAGGGCCTACTCTTATGGGGATGCAATACATCGGGACGATTACGTCCCGGACAAAGCAGGTTCCTCTTCCTGGATAGCAATTACAGCAAAAGCAGTTTATAGTCCATGAGCTAGAGCATTTACCGGTACCATCTTGATGGGCAAATTAAAAATGGTATTTTCGTTTACATTTTATCTTTACATTGCAAAATATTTTGACCATCTCAAAATTTCACGTGAAATTGTGATATTTGCACAAAACACCCTAATCTGATTCTGCTAAAAACCTGTTGCATGTTATATTGTTGTAAATTCTACTTTGGGATGGTTTTGTAAACAAGTGATAATCTGGAATTCTACTTCGACATTGAGAAAGATTCTCCTATTCAATTTCTTCTCTAGAACGAGTTTTACCAGATATATTTTTTTATCATTTAGAAAGTGATCGTATAACAGTATTTTGGTTATTTTGGGATAACACTATCTTAGAATAGCACAAATTCTAGTGCTGAAAAATTGGTCGAGTCCCGTGCGGGATTCGAACCAGCGACCCCAGAGTCAGGCACCTAATCTCCAGCACTACATGTCTATCGGTCTGTTGCCTCCTATTTTTGTGGGAGGCCCGTTGGCCGAGTGGTTTAGATCGCCGACATACAGTGCTGGCGATTAGATCCCTGGTTCGAATCCCTGATTCGAATCCCGCACGGGACCAATTTTTCAGCACTGGAATTTGTGCTATTCTAAGATAGTGTTATCTGAAAATAACGAAAATACTGAGTTTTAATAGGTTTACTAGGATAGTCATTTCTAACTATATACATTTCAGCCTGTCTAAACTTTGTCATGTGTTGTTTATCATTGATTTTTTTACATAATTGTTTTATTCATATTCACAAATATACAAACAACACCATGATACAAAATATAAACATTGAGTAAAAGACACATACAATTGACAGATCTCGCTCACAATTAATTTAAATCAGTGCTTTTCCAAAGCATTTTCAAAGTTGCGGTCTTCAGGGTAAACCTCAAATTGACCCTTACAAATATTGCACCCATACACCCCATCGCTCATACCACTGTCGTCCACCTTGTCTTAGGAAAATCATTTTTCAGTTCTATAATAATACTGGGAATCCATTAAACAGACATCGCATTCAGGAAAATATGAAATTTTGCTAGTGAAAACACTAAATTCTGTAGGTCACTTGGCTACATGTGCATTGACAGCAATGATTTTCATCAACATATTTGGTTTGGAGAATATACTCTTTGACTTCAGTAGGGGACCGTATCCAATTTACAGGTGGCAAAATGGTGTCTTCTGACAAAAGGATAGCGCATATGCTATTGCTATTTGATCTCATAACAACAAAAAGAGTTAATACTACATGCAGATTCAACGCTTTTTGTCACACACTGAATTATGACATCACCGGTGAGAGCTATCGATTTTAATGAAGAAGCATCAGCAATGCTGAGGCGTTTGCACCAGAAATGAAAAGTTGACGGATTTCATCTGCAGATGAGAATAAAGTCATTCAAATTTAAAAGCATGTCATCATCGAAAATGAGCCTTCATTGTCAAACGTTTAAATTTTTCATTCAGATGTTAACTTTGCCTAGTAGAAAAACTCCTCAACAAAATATTGGTGCCTCGGTGTTTCAAAATTTGGCCCAGATATTTTCAGTGGGATTTCATGTATTTTCCATTGAACAAAATTGAATAAAATGCGATGGTCACACTTCGAACATTAATATCTCAGAAACCAGAACAACATAGAGAAAACTGAGGCAGGACTTTTTTCTTTACCTTGTTCAGAATAACTATGCCAGATGTCGAATCTACATGATCAATACTTTCCAATAAATAAACGGGTTCACTTTTAACAGAATAAAAGCGATGAACAGATTAGGACATATTAACTGATGGTGATGACTCCTGCAGTGCTGGTGTGACGCAAGTGTTAATTGTCAGCTTAGAGTGTCTCCACTCAAGCAGGTTAAAGTTTACTACCCTCAACATCATCATCATTCATTGGCTCATACTTTTACCAGCATGGAGCACATATATCTTAAAGTTACAAACATACCATGACGGCTAACCATTCTCACCTCACCTTGATTTAAACAGTTGTAGACCCTGTTTAATAAACATACAAAGCTTATATGTTGTTTTTTCTATTTGCATTTAATAACAATACAAAACGATAAATATCCCGTGATCTTGTGTAATATACGGGAATTAACTTACCAATAATAATATTTTGAATGCTAAAATTTCACCTAGGCAAACATGTGTTCACCAAAATAATCGCACCTGGGGAAATAATCGATATATTACTAAAGGAATGTGGAATAACTCTTTTCTCGTCATTTTTACCTCAGGTGGACTAAAACCGTTAAAGAACATACAAACCCTTCATGCTCTAATTCGTATGCGAGTACATTAGCCCGAAAACATCGAGTAAGGAGCCTATTTTTTTGGTTGTTGTTGCTGAATCGGACTCCTTAACCTAAATGACTGATAGAGCCCGAAATGGAAATAACTAAATAAAACGTCAGTCGCTCGAGATCTTTAACTGCACACGGCGTGGAGAATTGATACAGAGGCACAAAAAGCATTTTATCGAGTAAATAATATGATTTGGCATCTCTAGCACTATGACAACCACCAAAGGACTCCTTTAATTAGAAGGAATCTGCCTTCAAACACGGATTTTTTCAACAAAACCGTTGTTTCTTTCTCCACAGTTGACAGGGACATACGCAGAATGTGGTTGACCTTTTGGCTCACGTTATCAAGAAATCGATCCATGCCGGTTATAAACCAATAGCGACGTGTGTTTATTCACGTGATCAGAAAGGTCACGAGATAAAAAATAGCGTAGGTCATATTCTTACAACATGTCAGAAAGGCGCGAAACCGGGAAAATCAGGCAATGTTTTTTCCACACGTTTGATCACATTTTGTCAGCATCAAATCAGTCATGAGAGATGGTACATGGTCAAAACATCTTCACCACGTCAAGGTTTCTATTTGTGAGCCAAAGGAAAACCCTTGACCAACTTGCATAGCAAACCGCGTTCCGCCCACACTCCAGTTACCTGACCTAGAAAAACTGCGCTGATGGTATATAATACGTTTGGGTTTTACTTTCGCTGCTAAACAATTCGCTGATACCGAATGTAAAATATTTAATCCAAGCACGCATAACAATAAAATATTAATGGATAGACCAGTAAAATTTTATAGAAATCCGTGCGTTTCAACCCAATTCAAGTCCTTCAGTGGGAAGGTGAGGTCGGATACACTGACTTCGCGGACCGCTTTTAAATCTTCGGTGTTTTCTACATTTGCCTGGTTTGTTGGATGTTTGAGGGTAGATGAATGGGTTTATTTTCTCTTCAAATAGATTTTTTTTAAACTATCTTTCCTTTATATTTATTAATGTTCATGGTTGTTGAAACGGTGCATGTTCATCTGCCACTGGGTATCGCACAAGCTATGGTGTTTTCGAATCCGTTGTCACGGTCGCCATGGTCGCGGTGCTTAAGTGATCTGATTGGTCAATATGTGCAGGATGCCGCTGTGTTGTCGTTGATCGCGATACATTGCCCAAGCGTACCAGGGGCTATATCTAGGATAGAGATACCCCTGGTTTTAGCGAGGATGGATCAAAGAAGCTCAGGTCGGTCAAACTATATCGAATTGGCATATTTTTTCTCTCCCGTTGCGTTATTTTCGTCAGAGAAAGACTGCGAAAAGGCACTTTTCAGAACGTTAACTTTTATCGCGAAAATTTAACCTACGAGCGCTCTGAGCTGTGATAGGAATGCCACGCCCCTTACCCTATATTCACCCATCACAGCTAGAGTTTCTGAGTTACGAGTACATTTGCGCTGCTATATAATCCCCTCGTACCCACCCCACCAAGTGACACCATGGACACGACATGGCAATGAGTATTGAATAGCATTATTAATTATAAACAATAAATGATCGAGTTTGGAAACGCTCTAATTCTCAGAAAAAATGGTATTTGCAATGAATACCAACAGTATAAACCAAATTACACACCGAGTTAAATACAACGGTAAAATACTTTACATAACATTCGTTTTTCGGCTGAAACGATTCCAAATCGTGTGGTTGTATAGAGTAATAATTAACGCATTCCTCCATATCATTATTATTCAGATAATATCCAGATGATATCGAGGGGGAAAATTGGATTAGATTTAGCAAAGCATCAAGACTTCGATATATCGATTTAACGTAGAATAACATGGAGAACGTCGTTTAAAAAATCCCACTAGAGGAATTATATTTTGGGCTGCGATATGCGTATATACCAATATTCAGACGCTTGCTTTCCAGAGATGGGTATTTAACTAAATTTGTTTTCGTCGTGAGAGAATTCTTTTGTCAAGGTTTAGGTACAGATATGATGTTCCATCTGGACTACGAGTAGTTTCCTTCGAATTCACTGAAGGAGGATATCGTCACAGCCTCGCTTATATAGGGATTATCCAACGCTAGATCATCAGCATAGCGTTTATGGTGAATGCGAAGGAAGGGGAAATTTCTGCCTTTAGGTGTTTTCATACGAGAACTGCCAATTAGATGCACCATTGATGCCTATACGATGTAGGTGTATGGTGTTACCGAATTTCACATCAATAATGTTGTATCCATGCAACCCTATAAACAAAGAAACATTCCAAGAAAGATGTCATTTACTTGGAGTAGAAATCAAGGCTTCTGACCTAAACATACCGGTGACCATTTTTATAGAACAACGATATTATTGATTTACTAAGGTGTTCAATAACGTCCAGATGAGGAAGAGCAGTATAGAGTCTGTAAACAGTGAGTAAATTCGAATCTCTGTTCAATTTTGAAATGAACCTTTATATGATATTTGTCAAGTAAGAAATACAATTCACCAGTTCTGGATTTTTTATGCTGCAATAGGAGTCAGTTCTTTCTCAAATATATCCAAATTATTTGTAAGAAAGGGAAGTATGTCATACGTCATGCCGAAAAAGTAGATTGTATCAAAGTTTTATTAGTAAGAAAGACGACTCTCTCATTTGTTAATACATTTGTGTTCGGTCTCGTGAGAGGAAGACATATCTTCGTTTGACAACATGTCTGCAATATTTATTCGGGGTTTTGGCCTGCAGTCATATTCCCAGCGATCAATCGGTAATGTTGGGAACGTATATTACATTTCATGTAGACATGCCAGTGCCAGCTGTGAAGATTCTGACGAACAGGGAGGTTTAATATTCGTATGGTGATACTTCGACCAAGTAAAGTGGACAGAACATAATAAGAAAATGATGATTGTCAATGCCAAAAGCAACTGTAAGCTTCTTAACCTTCCCCGTAGGGATTTTATGTAATGATTAATTACCATGAGGCCAAAAAACTCGTGATCATCGGAAGGCAGTTTTTGACAGCTATTCACAGTTTACCCGCTTCAACATGCTATTTGTACCGGTTCTATGTTATAAAAATGAGAAGGGCTTACTCTCATGTGGATGCAATACAGCGGGACGATTACGTCCCGGACAAAGCAGGTTCCTCTTCCTGGATAGCAATTACAGCAAAAGCAGTTTATAGTCCATGAGCTAGAGCATTTACCGGTACCATCTTGATGGGAAAATTAGAAATGGTATTTTCGTTTACATTATATCTGTACATTACAAAATATTTTGACCATCTCAAAATTTCACGTGAAATTGTGATATTTGCACAAAACACCCTAATCTGATTCTGCTAAAAACCTGTTGCATGTTATATTGTTGTAAATTCTACTTTGGGATGGTTTTGTAAACAAGTGATAATCTGGAATTCTACTTCGACAGTGAGAAATATTCTCCTATTCAATTTCTTCTCTAGCACGAGTTTTAATAGATATATTTTTTTAGTACAACACAAATTCTAGTGCTGAAAAATTGGTCGAGTCCCGTGCGGGATTCGAACCAGCGACCCCAGAGTCAGGCACCTAATCTCCAGCACTGCATGTCTACCGGTCTGTTGCCTCCTATTTTTGTGGGAGGCCCGTTGGCCGAGTGGTTTAGATCTCCGACATAAAGTGCGGGCGATTAGGTCCCTGGTTCGAATCCCGCACGGGACTCGACCAATTTTTCAGCACTAGAATTTGTGCTATTCTAAGATAGTGTTATCCCAAAATAACGAAAATACTGAGTTTTAATAGGTTTACTAGGATAGTCTTTTCTAACTATATACATTTCAGCCTGTCTAAACTTTTTCATGTGTTGTTTATCATTGATTTTTTTTTACATAATTGTTTTATTCACATTCACAAGTATACACACAACATCATGATACAAAATATAAACATTGTGTAAAAGACACATACAACTGACAGATCTCGCTCACAATTAATTTAAATCAGTGCTTTTCCAAAGCATTTTCAAAGTTGCGCTCTTCAGGGTAAACCTTAAATTGGCCCTTACAAATATTGCACCACACACGCCATCGCTCATACCACTGTCGTCCACCTTGTCTTAGGAAAATCATTTTTCAGTTCTATAATAATACTGGGAATCCATTAAACAGACTCCAGGTTTTGGCTTTCTGCCTTGACATCGCATTCAGGAAAATATGAAATTTTGCTAGTGAAAACACTAAATTCTGTAGGTCACTTGGCTACATGTGCATTGACAGCAATGATTTTCATCAACATATTTGGTTTGAAGAATATACTCTTTGACTTCAGTAGGGGACTGTATCCAATTTACAGGTGGCAAAATGGTGTCTTCTGACAAAAGGATAGCGCATATGCTATTGCTATTTGATCTCATAACAACAAGAAGGGTTAATACTACATGCAGAGTCAAGGTTTTTTGTCACACACTGAATTATGACATCACCGGTGAGAGCTATCGATTTTAATGAAGAAGCAGTTTGCACCAAAAATGAAAAGTTGACGGATTTCATCTGTAGACGGGAATAAAGTCATTCAAATTTAAAAGCATGTCATCATCGAAAATGAGCCTTCATTTTCAAACGTTTAAATTTTTCATTCAGATGTTCACTTTGCCTAGTAGGAAAACCCCTCAACAAAATATTGGTGCCTCGGTGTTTCAAAATTTGGCCCAGATATTTTTCAGTGGGATTTCATGTATTTTCCATTGAACAAAATTGAATAAAATGCGATGGTCACACTTCGAACATTAGTATGTCAGAAACCAGAACAACATAGAGAAAACTGAGGCAGGACTTTTTTCTTTACCTTGTTCAGAATAACTATGCCAGATGTCGAATCTACATGATCAATACTTTCCAATAAATAAACGGGTTCACTTTTAACAGAATAAAAGCGATGAACAGATTAGGACATATTAACTGATGTGATGACTCCTGCAGTGCTGGTATGACGCAAGTGTTAATTGTCAGCTTAGAGTGCCTCCACTCAAGCAGGTTAAAGTTTGCTACCCTCAACATCATCATCATTTATTGGCTCATACTTTTACCAGCATGGAGCACATATATCTTAAAGTTACAAACATACCATGACGGCTAACCATTCTCACCTCACCTTGATTTAAACAGTTGTAGACCCTGTTTAATAAACATACAAAGCTTATATGTTGTTTTTTTCTATTTGCATTTAATAACAATACAAAATGATAAATATCCCGTGATCTTGTGTAATATTCGGGAATTAACTTACCAATAATAAGATTTGGAATGCTAAAATTTCACCTAAGCACCAAAATAATCGCACCTGGGGAAATAATCGATATATTACTAAAGGAATGTGGAATAACTCTTTTCTCGTCATTTTTTACCTCAGGTGGGCTAAAAACCCTTAAAGAACATACAAGCCCTTCATGCTCTAATTCGGATGCGAGTACATTAGCCCGAAAACATCGGCTAAGGAGTCTATTTTTTTGGTTGTTGTTGCTGAATCGGACTCCTTAGACTCCGAATTGAGACAGAGGCACAAAAAGCATTTTATCGACTAAATAATATGATTTGGCATCTCTAGCACTATGACAACCACCAAAGGACTCCTTTAATTAGATGGAATCTGTCTTCAAACACGGATTTTGTCAACACAACCATTGTTTCTTTCTCCACAGTTGACAGGGACATGCGCAGAATGTGGTTGACCTTTTGATTCACGTCACCAAGAAATCGATCCATGCCGGTTATAAACCAATAGCGACGTGTGTTTATTCACGTGATCAGAAAGGTCACGAGATAAAAAATAGCGTAGGTCATATTCTTACAACATGTCAGAAAGGCGCGAAAACGGTAAAATCAGTCAATGTTTTTTCCACACGTTTGATCACATTTTGTCAGCATCAAATCAGTCATGAGAGATGGTACATGGTCAAAGAAGCTCAGGTCGGTCAAACTATATCGAATTGGCATATTTTTTCTCTCCCGTTTCGTTATTTTCGTCAACGAAAGATTGCGAAAAGGCACTTTTTGGAACGCCAACTTTTATCGCGAAAATTTAACCTACGGGCGCTCTGAGCTGTGATAGGAATGCCACGCCCCCTTACCATATATTCACCTTTCACAGCTAGAGTTTCTGAGTTACGAGTACATTTTCGCCGCTACTTTAACTCCCTCGTACCCACCCCACCAAGTGACACGACATGGCAATGAGCATTATTAATTATAAACAATAAATGATCGAGTTTAGAAAGATTGAAACATTATTAAGCTGGGCATCATTATAGGAATACACAAATTCCTTATATATTTGTATACGGGTTAGAAGAAACTAATTATTTTCCCTATCGCACGCATTGTTAAATGATATGATTTCCTTAACCCTATCTGGCCTGGGCGATTTGGGGTGTACCGCAGCCGGGGGGGCACTTTCCCCCCCTATATATTTTTGCTATCGCTAAGGCTAGAGGGCTGAAACTTACAACACTATATCTTTGGGTCAAGCTCTACAAGAAAATGTAACCAAATCCAAGATGGCCGCCATGATCATGTCACTGTGACGTCATTTTCAAAAAGAACATTTTTGGACGATTTTCGGTCAAATTTTTTTTTATTTTTGTTTTTTTTTCTCGCAAAAACTGCATGATCAATTAGTAAATAATAATCTGATATGAAATAAAATGAGTTTTACCCACTTTTCCGTACAGAAAAGCAAAAAATTTGAAGAAATATGACGAAAACATAACTTTTTCTAGTACCTCACACGGCCGCCATTTTGAATTTACCCATGATTCTCTGCTCGTGAGGTTATGTAAATAGGCTCAAAATGACCCCAACGTGATATCCTATAACGTCACGAAGTTTCAGCTCTCCATTTTTTGGCGTTCCGGAGATATCGCAGAAAGTTTGGAAGGGAGATATTTTGGTCCCCCCTCCCCCAGGCTTGGTAGGGTTAATGGAGGAAGGGAGGGAGGAGGAACAAAGCAGGGGATGGTTTTTGGTTATGCTAAGGCATATGGTTTCAGTAAAATGCATAGAATCGCGTTGAATCAACATGCTGAATTTTGCGTAATTTTTGAAGAAATATAGCGAAAACATCACTTTTCTGGTACCCACACATGGCCGCCATTTTGGATTTACCCATGATCCTCTGTTCGGGGGGTCATGCAAATAGGCTCAAAATGACCCCAATATGATAATCTAAAAAGTCACGGAGTTTCAGCTCTCAATTTTTTGTCGTTCCGGGGACGTGAGCAAAAAACCAATGGGGGGGAGGGGGCACCTAGGGTTAAAAGATCTCTACTTTACTGACAGAAGAATAATTCCAGGACATTACGTTTTATCATGATATGTCAGTGATCACTTAGACGATATGGAAACATGGTGTTATCCAGTACCAATTTCAATGAAACAAGGTCGAAATAGGTGCCCGGTTTTACTAGTTCCGCGTTGAATACAATAATGGAATTATCTGGTTGTAAATATTGCCAACGCGAGTTAATTACGCGGAGGATTTGCGTTAAATATACAGACACTATTTGGGGCTCACTCGCCGATATTCAACCATCACCACTCTATCTGAATATAAACCAATCGTACGGGTAGCCGGTCGCATAGTCCGATACATTCGGGGGTACGAACATTGCCCGACGGGCTGAATCGGTGAATTAGTTCCTTTTTACTATTAGACATACGCCACGTGCCCAGTATTTAATTCATAGGCTGTCGACTCTCATGCTGCAATCTAAGTAAACCAAGGTGATATATCAAGGAAATACAATCTAGGTGTGACGTTATGAAATATTCGTGCCAACGTTTTGCCGACATTCTACGAGATATCCCAATAAGCCAATGACGGCAAACAATTTGGCATGATTGACGTTTAGCTCACGGAGACAAACAACTTACCGACTGTCGGACAAAAGTAGACTTTTCGGCGGTAGTAAATCCTTTGAAGTTTGCGCACAATGTCTAGACATGATTCGTTATTTGGATACTGTTTCTGTTTTCTATTCACGTGCTCTTGGTTGTAATTACAAGGGGCGCATATTTAAAGTTATTTCTCCCAGCTAGCCATCTGATTGGCTAACGGATTTAGTTTGAAATTCGCACGGGATTTATATAGCGTTAATCTCTGATATATTGTTCCGTGATATTATATCTGAGTTTACTGATATTGCTTATGCTGGAACCTCTATCGTAAGTCGAACACGTCGAAAGCTTGTGCATTAAGTATTCGTACGAGAAGTATAACTCAGACAATTGTGTATAATCAACAAACCCACGTATGAGCCATAAACAGATCAAATATATAGAATATATAGCTACGTCATGATTAATTCAGTACCGTATAGCGTGCACCATTCACCCGAGAGAATACACATATGAAGTCAATTCAACCTGCCAAGCGAAAAAGAAACCCACTTTATCACCTAAAGTGATATCACGAAAAGGCATATTTTAAATCAGCCCACTACTGACTAACCCAGTATGATTTACCCCAACCAGACACATTGCAAGCAATAACGTCTACATGAGTATTGTGCAAATGTCCCAATTACAAGGGACATTTGCGTATGATCCCTAAGTGGACTCACATCTTGTATTACGGAGTTTATTGAACACGGCGAGTTTCCAATTGATGCTGAACAGAATAATACCTAATTTAAGCAAAGTTATCAACAATGTATGCCCTGTGTGTCTATCAACCGCTATTTCTTCTTTGATTGACCACCAAGCTTCTTTCAACCCTGATGACACATCTGCACAAGTCCAGGTAATCCCTAAATCCTCGTAGAGGGTTTACCTGGACCTTTTTAGTGATTCGGATGAGTTCTCGAGTCGTTGCGTCTATTACGCAATCTAGTATATTTCATCCCAAGCTGTTGTTTGAATTAGCGCGTCGGTATCTGAAGCCTGCGGTTTTCGCTTTGACACCCGATGTCGATTTCAGCCTAACTCCAAAGGCAGTCTGGCCGGCGATGAAATCAAACCAGTCATAACTCAAACCTCGCTGCGGATTGACCTGATGAGCTGTTGTAGTGCGCTTACTGATTGATTCGGTTTATTGGAAACCCCTCGAGTTATTTATATCCAGAACTGCTATCGGTACCTAACCAAGCCTGGATCGCGAGGATGTGTTGACGAGGGTCCTTCAGGATGTAAAAGCATTTTGGCTAGGTATTGCGCCACTATCTCTAAAAACTCTGGCGTTGAATGTATGTGGATATTAATTGAAAACTCAAAATGTCTTACGGAAGAACTTGATGCTAAAGGGCACATACCGTACAGACATGGAGCCACATGGGATTTCTCAACTCCCTATACTACAATCCCTCATCAAACCTTATTGACCGTCTAAGTTCATTAATAGTATCTGTGTTCAAGAAACCCGATCGTAGATATATTAACGTCGGAAGTCATAAAGCATTCTTTAGCTCTACTACATACAAGAGATATCATTCATGGGATGTTTCTTTGTTTATAGAGTTGCTTGCATTTCTCATTAAAAATATCTATGTGAAATTTGGCAACACAACATATCAACATATCATATCAATTCCAATGGGTACTAATTGTCCACCCTGTATGACTATATGCAGGCGCTTTTAAAAACCGATCCATTCAAAGTCCGTTCCTTCTCATTCACCAAACGCTACATAGACGATATTCTCGCTGTGGATAATCGCTATATAAATGACGCAGTGACGGATATATATCCACCTTCACTGGATTTGAAGAAAACTACAGGTAGCCTTAAAGGCACGCCATATTTAGACCTATATCTCTATAAAAATGAAGCGGGCCTTCTCTCTCGTCGACTTTATGACAAAAGACATGATTACAATTTCGACATCGTAAACTATCCCTTTCTGAACAGAATATTCCAGTGGGACCTGCATATGGCGTATACATATCTCACCTAATAGAATTTGCTAGATACTGTGTTAAATGTGACGATTTTAATCAGCGTCACAAAACATTGCTGCAGAAACTTATAAAACAGGGCTATACCACCAAGCGCCCCCACTCAAAGTTATCAAATTTGGCGATACATATCGCATGCTAATAGCAAAATACGAGCGTAGCGTGCAAGATCTATGGCGTTACGTTTCGTAACTTGTGTCTAATTCCGCTTAACCCGGGGCTAGGGTCCGTATGAGAAATTGATTCCACATGGCTATTTAATTACGAGCGTCAGATATTCAGAAGAAACTATGAATTCCAAATCAAAGCGGACAATCCATACAAATATTGTAGTGTGCTGGATCACTGGCGCAACCCGTTGTAACGTTTCCTCAAGAGCGTGGCGCTGGGATGCATTTTTTGTGAAACATAAATAGTGTTCAAAGGTATTTGTAAATATTTAGCGAGGTACGAACCTAAGAAAGATCTGGCTATGAAATGTTATTGAATGATATAGGCATGTAATTACTAGTCAATCGGCTGATATACCCTAATCATGTCTGTTCTCCTGAGAGCTGTTATTAAATCGAGAATAAATAAATGTAATTTGACATTCCAATGCTTCTATATAGGTCTATATAGATTGAATAATTTTATCTTACGAGGTAACATCGAAAAATATTCACATTAGCCTAAGGCAGTTTGATATTTTTTTGAAATAACAGCTACCAAATGTGTATATTTTGTAGTCATTGGGATATTCGTGTCTAATATGTACCGTGCGATTCCACAGATTAACAAAATGGATCAAATGCACGAGTGCTGGGATTGTAAAACGATGCATGTAATAGTTTACTCTCTGTACACACGCGGGTAAGACTGACCGTTGGGATCTGTTTGATTGACAAATTATGATATCAAAATTTTCTGGCCGGAAATTGGATATGACGAGCCTCTCGCTCGCTTTAAGGTTTCGCAACAGATATTTCGAAGCGCGATTGATATTTGACGAGTACCGCATCAAGGCATTGAATTCTTTACTCAGGATTACTTATTGGCATCATGATACAAAATACCGAAAGTATAATAACTGAGCCCTGTACTATATTTCAAGTTGACTCACATGCATTTGGGGATCAAATGGCGGGTTGCAATCCATGCCAGAAAAACTAACCAATCCCAATATTTGCTCACATCACGAACAAACATAACAAACAGGGTTTTATAGGGCACCCTCTCCGCAAAACAATTTTGAGGTAATATTCCATGAAATTGATATTTGTATTGGCAGACGTTTTATCTGGAGCTTCGGAAAACTAAATACCGGCTAGGGGCATTCCAGGACACCATATAAATTACATAATTGCATAAGTCTTCCGTGGTTTGTTGGATCTGAGTAAACAGTATTTCCCACACGCTAACGCATAAATCATGTTTCATCTACAAACTCTGGTGAAAATGCGAGAGCATCGATCAAAATCAAAGTTATGTATTCATATATTCATTTTTATTTCCCATAGCAAGTCATATTATGGGGAACATTGGTATATCTAGGAAACCAAATAGTGTGTAGTGTACAAAGTGCCGCATGCCTAATTCATCTTCTGTACTGTGCTTGCTCATTTGTTATTAATAGAACTGTTATTATAATGTACTTGAAAAGAATAACTTCACCAAGGGTTCCCCGTGAATATCGATATTCTCTACAGACCAACATTGTCCCCCGACTGAACAAAATCGTTAAAACTTCAACCCAGCAGACCAAGATGAATGTCCAATTCAAAATTGAAATGACCCAGCCAGTTCTCGATTTACAATTACATATTCCATATTGATGTCTGCTATAGTGCAGCATAGATATATCCCTTGAAGCCCCCATTAGGTTCAGCAGGTTGATCGATCGGCTGTGTGAAACACCAACCTCTGACGATTTATCAGGGATTACCAGTGACCATGCAAGTGATCTAAAGCACCTTTATTTACTGTTGGCTCATTAGGGACATACCGTACACTAAGGTTCCAGGCTTCCATCCCACACGAAGATGACCGGTGTATCACCGGTATCTCTCCGAAATAAGGGCTGAGTTGTATACGCAGTTGTTAATATAATTTCTTTGTCTATTATAATTCCCAACAAGCTGTGAAAGGTATTGCAACATGTATGTTAATATCATTCCGTGGAATTGGTCCCACGCAAAGATGATAATCTGTACGTATAATAACTGACAAGAGAAATAAAAATTGCTCTTCAGAAGCTTTCCCAGGGAAGACTGGAATTAAAATCGAGTTAAATACATGATACATCTGTACATGATAAATATGGGTATACATGAACACAATTAGCAATATGCATATATGCACACATTATAACCGAGTAACTGGCGACTAAGCATCACCAATTACATAGAATTGAAAAATACGGTTGCCCACACATCCCAGAGCCTTCCAAAATATCATGACCCAACCTATATAGACTGAAAATTTGACTACCCCTTAGGAAGCGTCTTCAAATATCGTTTTTCGTCGAGAAATCTGTGATCTTTTCTCGATATCGCGAATTCCATGGCGAGAGAGAATCGAGAATTTTTTTTCACAAAAACCGAATGATTCGCGAAATCGGTTTTCTTTCGTTTTATTGATCGGTTTTCATTCAAGAAATTTTTCTCGAAAGAATTTCGCGAATCAGTCGAGAATCCTTCGAGAATTCTTCAGTGAAGAAAAACGATCAAAAACCGATTAAAAGTAGTGCCGCTTTTGACTTCGCCTAGCCTGGTACCCTGCCTAGCATGTTACATTGTTGACATATACCCGCAGACTAGGGAACCAGGTTACTGGTTTTATGCAAAACAAAAGGGAAAAACCATACTGTGCTCGGCCCCACTGATAGACCAGGGATACGTAAATTCACAGAAGTGTATTCCTAATGTATATGTTCGCTATTATAGAAAGAACATGTATGAAAACAAAATGTAAAGCCGACGATATTCCCTGTTTGATTCAAAATAGTCCAGACCGGAGATGGATCGTCTGGGCGGTCCGATGTTCAATCGGACTCATAATCGCTGGACTACATTTATTAAGTATATTAAAATAAAATTTATGAAAATGTGGTAATTCAATGCAGTCTCTTTTAAAATCGCGATGACATGGTATGTTAGGATTACATTGTTAAAGCGGCAGATACAGCTCAGTTTTACCTGGGCATATACTTTATGTAGCAACCTCAAACATAGTGGCGTATAACAGCTGTTAATTTGTGAATGACGTAATTATATTCGTTCGCCTCTCGATGGTTTCGCGATATTCTCTCGAAGCATTCTCGATTAGACTTTCTCAACATTCTCTCGATCAACATAAAACCATTGATTCTCAAAACAGACGAATAAAAAACGATATCGAAAAAATCGATCGAGAAATTTGAAAACAATTTCGTTTTTTCATATTTTCCTCTCGACATTCTCTCGAAGAATTCCCGATAGGATCGGCATTTCTTCGAGAAAACCAACGAAAGTTATCGATTGAAGAAAAAACGATTAATGGAGACGCTTCCATATCGAGCAATATTTCTCGCCGGAGAACGGCAATAAAAAAAGTACACACACA
Organism: Hanleya hanleyi; assembly: GCA_036873755.1. Lineage (NCBI taxonomy): Eukaryota > Metazoa > Mollusca > Polyplacophora > Lepidopleurida > Hanleyidae > Hanleya > Hanleya hanleyi. The sequence continues at coordinate 94,892 of JAVTVY010039008.1, read as the reverse complement.
CATCCAAACATTGGTATCTAAACGAATTAATGCATTTTTGGGACGAATGTTGGATTTCTATCTGTTTATAATATGTAGAACATTTGAATATAAACAGTCAAAATTGAAATCTAATCCAGAATTTCATCAAAAACTAAATCAGCTCGGACAGTGTAATATTTGTCAGGCCGGATGACTCGAATTTAACCACAAACTGATTTAAAAGAACGAGATTCAACTCAGAACAACAAGCTGTATTTCTGTGTATATGAATGAAATACTGACTGCATATAGCAATAAACCATTATCTGAACGCAATCAAGCCTCTGTTGTTCGTTCTACACATTTCCATGTTATACGTTTAACTTCAAACAGTTCGCCAACTGGATTAAATCATCAGCATTATCGTTATTGTTAACTTCACAAAAATAGCATCACCTGGAATTTATATCAAACAATCAATCTAAACATGAACTGGTCTTCAATTTCTAGATAATTTACGTAACACATGTAACACTGAGGATGAGGTAGACTGCATCGAGATCTACACTTATAGTCACTCACATATTTCGGAAGGCGTTTCTGTGTCCTACATGAGGTGACTGGGCCTTGTATTACTTTAGATGAAGAGACGGCCACAATTTTGTCAGTTCCTGCTTCATCATCACAAGAAAACTCAATTTCTGGATAACGCAATGCACTATGTCAACAACGTGTTGTGTCGCCATGGTGCTTATACTCCTCTGGTATTTTTGTAACCTCTCTGGTGATTCACATTTACGTGGTTACCAGAACTGTCGATGACTGCAAGTGGAATATTTGAATATCGCGTAGACAGTTTATGGCCCCGCTTCTGTTGGAGTAGGTGGCCACAGTGGAGTGCCGGTGGGCAATGGGATTTCTCGACTCTCTATACTACAATCCCTCATCAGGACCTTATTGACCGTCTAAGTTCATTAATAGTATCTGTGTTCAAGAAAACTGATCGCACATATATTAATGTCGGAAGCCATAAAGCATTCTTTAGCTCTACTACATACACGAAATATCATTCATGGAAATATTTCTTCCTTTATAGAGTTGCTTGAATTTTTCATTAAAAATATCTATGTGAAATTTGGCAATCCAATATATCAGCAGCATATAGGTAGTCTAGGTTTACCAGAAGACTATACTGTGAAGTCATGTGGCTCTATCAGTATGTCAGCACCTCTTCCCAAATCCCTAATATGTGTTGTAATTTTTACCTGTATATGGCGAGATTCTGCTGGTGGACGTTTCGTCCCCGAGGCCCACTCCCTGTACAGACCTTTTGGTCTTTGATATATGTTGGCATTTGTGGGAAGTTGATGCTGGGTCGACATCGGGCCTTACAGACTAGTCTTTTGTGTTAAATGCCGTCATTTTCATCTGACATCCAAGTTGCCACATGAACAGGTACAATAAAAGCGTATCTGAGATACAATAGGTTAACCAGAAGACTATACTGTGAAGTCATGTGGCTCTGTCAGTATGTCGGCACCTCTTCCCACTTCCCTTATATGTGTTGTAATTCCAATGGGTACTAATTGTGCACCCCTGTTGGCTGACCTATATCTGTTCTCTTATGAATATGACTATATGCAGGCGCTTTCAAAAACCGATCCATTCAAATTACAACACATATAAGGGAAGAAGGAAGAGGTGCCGACATACTGACTGCGTCACATGACTTCACAGAATAGTCTTCTGGTTAATCTATTCTAAAGCACATACCAAGAATCTAAAGATTCGTGATATGTGTTGTATCTCAGGTACGCTTTTATTGTACCTGTTCATGTGGCAACTTGGATGATATGACCACACGGCCCCTAGCACCGGCATAAGCGGTATTAGATACAAATCTCGAGAGCTATGATGGAAATTCTCTGACAACTCGTATACTGGTAATTGGTGAGCTGTTTCGCTGTGACAACTCGTACATTGGAGAATGGTGAGCTGTATCGTCGTCAGATGTAAATGACGGCATTTAACACAAAAGACTAGTCTGTAAGGCCCGATGTCGACCCAGCATCAACTTCCTACAAATGCCAACATATATCAAAGACCAAATGGTCTGTACAGGGGGCGGGCCTCGGGGACGAAACGTCCACCAGCAGAATCATCGCCCGTTCCTTCTCATTCACCAAACGCTATATAGACGATCTTCTCGCTGTGGATAATCGCTGTTTAAATGACGCAGTAAAGGATATATATCCACCTTCACTACAGATCGCCTAGTAGCATTTGCTAGATCCTGTGTTAAATGTGACGATTTTAATCAACGTCTCAAAACAATGTTGCAGAAACTTATAAAACAGGGCTATTCCATCAAGCGCCTCCACTCAAAGTTTCTCAAATTTGGCGATACATATCGCATGCTGATAGCAAAATACGAACGTAGCGTGCAAGACCTATGGCGCTACGTTTCGTAACTTGTGTCTAATTCCGCTTAACCCGGGGCTAGGGGCCGTATGAGCCCATGTACTTCAAGATCCTCATGATGTTCATATGAACAGACGCAATCAAAGCGTGACTGAGATACATCAATCTCTGGATGACGACTTTACAACGATTATTATGGATTAAGAATACTGATCAGCGATACGGATTTTATATTTTTGAAACATCATGATGTCTTGTCGGCATCATTGAACACTGTTGACCGCTTCTCTCTTGTAGGAAACTATTTATGTATACTATGATTGTCCTTTTGGATTTGGTGCTAATACTGTTATATGGAATATGGAATAGGTCTTTGGATTATGGATGCGGATATTCTTTAATGGACGACGGCTGAATTATGAATGATGGACTAGACGCTTGTTATGCCATTATCATTCAGGCAAGTGTCAAATTCCTTGGAAACGAAATTTTACCGGCTGTTTCTTTTCAACGATTCCGGGTATCTGTACATGCAGATTATCTGCTCTACGCTGGAAATCTGTTTCTCTGATGTTATCGACTTCCTAACGTGAATCTCGAAAAATCGACTGTAGTAGTCCACCAACAAAAAGTTCCCATCAGGTAGCTGTCACAGAAGATCAGCTGCTATCGCTTGCCAGGTTCCTGATGGCAGCATTGTCGAATTTCCCGCGCGACTGACAGATCCTTGTCAGTGGATGATTACTTTTTCGTAACGGCAATCGAAATGCTTCTGGTGGATCCGTTATTCGCGACAAAATGGATGTAATCCTGTACCACACGTAGTCTAATGGTACATGTGGTTCCTCTGGTCAGACGTGAGAGTGAATCAGCCATACTTTCCTATCCCGGGTTGTGTCGTTCGTGAAATGTGTATGACTGTATGGTTCTGCTATACATGCACTTGCCTTCGACGTCGTTGAATATATAAATTCCAGATATAAATGATTAGTTAGAACTTTATTCCATATACATTGGTGTGGAATCTTTCACAAGCAGAAACTAACGCCAAATTTTCCTTCTCTGTCTTCTCCGGCCCATAAAGGTGCACCAGGCATGTATCATTCTCCAATGCAAATTTCACCTGGTGGATTCTCTCCAGAATATTACTCACGCTTTCGCAATGTTGAAGTACGTGTTGTATAACCCTTTTGGTATATTTATGGCTCACAGTTTTCACCAAAACTCCAACGACAACAACTGTATAATCCTTGGCTACAATATCATATTGCGCTCGATGTTGTGATATGCCCATTTTATGTCTGTTTTGCCGAACACAGTACTCTGGTTTAGATAAAAAAAAAAGTTGATCTATCGTCGGTATTGGACGTCTTTGACGTTGGACTGCGGTGTTCGCCTCCCTCATATTCATGCATAGGCGGATGTCTCCGTTAGCCTTAGTGACAACCGCGAATGGTGAGACTCACCGCGTAGGACCCTCTACCTGCTATATGATATCCAATTTCATTCCGTTTCTTTCTCAATTTATCACTAAAGTGGAAAGGAACACGCCTCTGGGTCTGTACGAAAGGCTATACAGACTCGTATATTAATATTTAGAGTTGTAATTCCTTTAACTATCCCAAATCCTCGAAACAGTTACTAATTTCACAAAAATGTCACTATATGGCTGCACTGAGTTGACTTCTACGACTAGTTCCTCCTGTCCCATTTTGAGCTTCGTTGTAGTGAGAATTACATTTTTCAATCTCCTGTTCTTTTTTAGTTTCACCAAAATCCCAGGTGTCAGTCTCTGTCGCAGTCGTGTGATAAACTGATCGACGATTTCACTTTGCTCCTAAAACATTTTTACAAAACATGCGGCTGATGAGGAACGTTGACATGGGGATGAAATGAACATCTAACGCCGACATGGCGTCCTAAAACACATCGGCCCCTTCTCCGTCTGGATCGGCGTAGATTATGTCCTGTTGGTTGGTTGCCTCTACATTCATACCGGCACAGTGTAACGGCAACCGCAATGCACTATTTTTATATTCTCGACATTCTAGTTTAACTAGCCTAGTTTATGTATACTATTATTTATTCTTTTAATTGGATGCTAATGAAATTATGGACGCCGAAATTCTTTGATGGACGACGGTTGAGTGTTAGGTGCCGGACTAGATGCTTGTATTCTTACAAATATGCCATAAGTTAAATATATATATATCTATATAGTCCAAGTCGTCTTGAACATCAGTGATTCTGGTGACTAATTCGCCACATTATGTACTAAACCGTTTATCCTCGTGATTATTCATCAATAAAGTCAAGGTCTATTCCGGTGGAAGTATTGACCGTCTATCGGTCTGACACGTGGTGAAATAGTCCTCGTGTGTGCTACTACGTGTGATAACTACTTTCGGAGAAGTCCGTTGAGATTTTCAATTGAATAGCAAGCATCAGATGTTACATTCAATGCTGTCGTCCATAAAATGGTTTGCGCGTCAATAATCGAAAGTTCTATTTTGTTTAACAGTTAGCACCAATTCCGAATGTGTATGAAATAAAACTGATAGAAACGCAAGATGGTTTCTTACAATAGAGGAGTGGTCAAGAGTTTTCAAATATGTTAGCAATAAGACACGATGATGTTCTTTGGATAAAATCTTAATCACTGACCATTATTCTTTATCCAAAAGAATTTCCAAATAATTTTCCTGAATACGTATCTCAGTCACGCTTTGATTGTGACTGTTCATTTGAACACCATTGCGAGGAACACCATTGCGATGAACACCATTGCGATGTAGTACACCTGATATCGATTCTCCTAATCCAAGGTTAAACAGAATTAGACAGAAGTTTCGACACGTAGCGCAAGAGATCTTACATTTCACCGTGTCTTGCCGTCCCCAATAGAACTAATAAACGTATGATTGGCATGTATAAGGCTTTCACCACAACAATGTCATGGTTTCCTTATGACATTATAAACTGTTACAATGGATTAGCTTGTGTTTGTTTATTATTTGTTTTATACTTGGACGGTAATGTTGTCACACACATGTCAAAATAGTTTCCTTGGTTCCTAAACAATATCCTTTTTTATTGAACATAACAGATTACGCCCGTTGTCGATGTCCAGTTTCGCTGCATCTTCACAAATCAAGTTGATTTCGTTATTTCCATTGTCTGAACACACGGTTTTCCTCTTCGATGGGGGATGTTCGAATTTGAATTTTATCCAATGAATACATGAGTGTTCCATATATTGGCCGCGAAATATCTCTTAAGGTATGACATCATATATCAGTTCGTTGAAGAGAAACACTGCCATGTTTATCAAGATGAATAATGCGTTGCATTTCCTGGCGCTTCGCAGACAAATCTAGTGGGTGTTCTGACGACAACGAATATCATATCGACTAAGAATACTGATCAGCGATACGGATTGGATATATTTGGAACATCATCATGTCTTGCCGGCATCATCAAAAACTCTTGATCGAATCTCTCTTGCAGGAAACTAGCTTATGTTTACGGTTGTCTTTTTGAATTTTGTGCTAATGTTGTTATATGGAATAGGACTTTGGATTATGGACGCGGATATTCTTTAATAGACGACGGCTGAATAAGGAATGACGGATCAGACGTTTGTACTTTAAACCTACAGATTAATTCCGACATTCCTGAGGAAGCTGCGAAGCAGTCTACAGCTAAAGTTACGGTGTAGTTAAGAAAATTTTCAATATTATAATGATTGATCAGTTATAGCCGTTTACAAAACCAAAAATGTATGACTGGGGTAAATAAGACGTGGAGAGCCATGATGTATTCAAAATGATAACACAGGGCTCTGTAGTAAGTCTCTACGACCAGATTCTCAGAATACCAAAAAGAACAAATCATGATTCACAAAATTGCATAAAATTGAATTGTAGTCGGTTAAGAACACGGCTGTTGCAAGGAGATTGAGAAACTCCCACGCCCAGATTTGACTCTATACACAACCTCCGAAGCATGATATTATAAAGTTACAATATTACCAAGTTCACTATTAAAAGCCACATTTGAAAGCAAGCCGATATGCTGCGTTGCTTAGGAATGTTGTCGATTGTAATATAGACATTGCTTTTCTCTGGGAAAACGAGTAACCAATGTATAGAGGTATAACTGAGGTATAATGTTCCATCAAGGAGCGGTAATTCGGTACAAAACAAGAAACCACCACCACCAGACGCAAACGTGTGAGCAGATATTGGATACGGTACAGTAAATGTTCGTTCATTTCTCATGCCGACAAGCTATGAAACGGTCGTTAATGTTTATCGTCCAGAAAATTAATGATAAAGGCTATCATTTTCCTTAAAGACACTTACTGTGGACTGTATTACGACGAAGCCGAACGGTTTTACCGGTAGTTAAACAGACCAGTTTGCAGCATCTGGTTTGGATCCGCCAATAAATGAACGCAAAACACGGTAATCAATCGATTAGTTTTATTTCGAAGCGGGATGAAGAATTAACGAGATTGTCGGTATTGTTTCCGCTACATAGCAGGAAATTATTAATGTCCTAAAGTATTATCTACAGTGGTTGTTCAAGGCCGTCTATTATGGAGTGGGTTATTCCTACGAAGTAGGCTACAGATCGCAAATTGTCCGGTAATGAGTGAGTGAGTCCATCCGAATCCTTTCGTCGGCAAAATAAGCAGAACCGTTGACATTAGAACCTTGATTTTTGGCATGAATGTGCATTAGGGCATTGTTACCAGCAAGTTCTGATCTGAAATAATTCTGATTAAAATTAGATTTATAATTAACACTTCAGTATATTGTTATATATATATATGTAAACTGTAGCCTTTAACGTGTATCCTATTTAACATCCAAACATTTCATCATTGACCACACCAGCTAGGCTTCAAATTCAGGTCAAATTACCCACGGCTAAAAATACCCTGTCATTGATCCACATGCCACATGGCCCTATTACTGAGGTTAATCTTAAAGGTGAAATGCAAAGGTTTTCATATTTTCCTATTTATATTTTTCGCGGGCTAGTTAATGATGGAATCAGCCCATATACTTCGTTTGGTTTTATTTGAAGTATTTTGTTTCCTGGTAGCTTTTGAAAAGTGCTTCAAAGTTGGTATCTCAAGCCCGGCCGATTTTAGAAATGAAATCCGCATCGCTTATCTGCCCTTGTTTGACGTTGGTTTGTGACGTCACATCAGACCATCTGGCTGGGCGTCAATACTTGTAACGTTCAGTCTCCGGGCTGCTGGTCTGATGTGACGTCACTGTCAAGGAAAGATAAGCGATGACGTTTTGCAAATCTGAATTCAGCTGTGCTAGCGGTACCGGCTTTTGAAAAGATTTTAGCAGACAAGATAATTCAAATTAAACCAAGTGAATTAGATAGACTGGTATCTCTATCATTATTCAGTCTATATAAGATGTGAAAAGGAGAATCTAAAAACCTTGGCATTTCACCTTTAACGTGCATCTGGGACAATTCCACAATTCCCCAACAGCATAGGCCTACTGCATATACCCTCAAACAATCAGCGCTGTTTCCATTATTAAATTGCTAAACCATATCATTGAAATAATATAGCAGAAAACATTGATGTGAGTTATGATATGTACACTATGACCAAAGACATGTTCATAATGTCATAATCGCATAGTTAGGACAATCATTACTTTGCATCAGAGAGTGTGTGACTTGGATTCAAGGGTTAAGACTTTGGAGGGAAATACAATTTTGACAGCAGAAATATTACCCCGCCATTTGCTGATTAGAGCGATAAAACAGGGTAGGCTAAATGGACCCTTTTCAATGCAGTATTTCTTGGCATGGATGTGAAAATATGAGGACATACTTTGGTTTTTTTTTGTACCTCTTGAATATTGACTATATATCACACTTGGATATAATTTGAACAAAAAATTACATGTGTATACAAAATATGTCTAAATTTCTCTTGTCATTTCAAATCTTGATCCATTTTGATTCCTTGATTAGGGGATACAGAATCACTGCCACGGAGTGTGCTGGTGTGTCACAGCAATGCAATTCCGATTCACACAACGAAGCTGAGGTGGTTTAAGGTTTATCAATGAAGAAAATCACCGATCAACCGCCATAGAATATAATGTGAAACAAGAAAACCGGAATAGTACATTCATCAGATTGCCGATACCCAAAATGTGTTGTCTCATATATCTAGATAACAACGTGATGTAGAGACGCTATTTATTCGTCTTTGTACCGGTTATGCTCAGGAGAATGACATAGAATCATTATTATCTTGTGCAGAGAAGGTGTTGGTCTTGAGTTGAATTACCGTAAACTACATAAATGCTACCTTTCTACTATAGTACTATATATAAAAATTTGTTGTATTGTTGGGAAAATAATGTGATTCAAAAAGTTGTTTTGATCCTGGACAAGGGCACTGAAAACCATTAAAGAGATGTAAATGTATTTTCACACGTAAAGCTTGAAATCTACTGAACCTATATTATTCAATCTGTTTCCTTTAATTAAAAAATTGTAGAATTAAATCGGCGATCGTTATTTATTTTGGAATGAAGGCGCATTAGGAGACTGTTACCAACAAGTTCTGAGCTGACCTACTTTTGGTGAAAATTTCTGGTGATTTTTGATGAACATCACTGGCGATTCTGACTTGGGCGGTGCCCATCTTAATATATAGGCAGGATTTCAACTGGGGGTGGGGATTTCCAAGAGTTCAGTTCGCGAGTCCTAATGCCTACTGTACTTCGTAGGTCCTGTGACGCTAGTCACACTGCTCATGTGTTAGTTAGTGAATCAAAAAAATACTTGAAAATATATACTATAACGGTTTGATTTGCGAGCTGATCCTTTTGAATCGTTTATTGAAACAGGCTAGCATGTGTTTATGCTATGGCATAGATATTCGCAACATACTCTCTCGACAGAAGAGTTTGCTAGTCTAAGATCCCATCCAAATTGGGACGACTTCACTCAACGTTATTGAGACAAGTTTGGCAGGAACTGATTTTACAAATCTATACATCAAGTGCCTTAATTGTTTCCAAGATTATTAAATACGAAATACCGACGATGAAATGAGATCGTAGTGTGCAGAGATAGATGTCCTCGCTGTGATTACTGACGATCAACCAGCGGCTAAACCATTTTCGCTCTCAGGTAGAGCTATGAAATTGATATATAAGAGAATAATTGTCATTTCGATGGGGATCATGATTAGCGGGATGCTTCACTTCATTACGGGAAACTGTGGAACACCAGTCACGTCAGTGATCAACATATGTATAGTGTTAATAAAACCGGGCAAAATCCAAGTAATTCTGGAAACTTCTCGCAAATTTGTGTCATAGAATAATTTCAGTTATGGATCAAAATTGGCAGGCAGGAAAGAGGTGATGCCTAAGTGGCAAACAAATTTTGGAAAATATTATATCAAATGATGCTGCAGTTATTTCAAACGATTAATGGCGTATACATTAGGCCATAATAAGTCTACCGGTATAGTTGCAGTTGTATTTTTCCCTGGTTCACGTTCAGGTTTACTTTAAGGAAACGCTTGAGACTTATGTTACACGACATCGTTTTTTTGCCAAAGAAGAGGCTACTACACTGCCAAATCACCAACTATGCACCAATGACGTTAATTACCCGTATGTGATTCTAATGAAAGTTCTCTGATGATGATACCTGATTGGTTATTTCGGTCTAGTTCTGTCAAGTATCTTGGACCGAAACGTAAACATGGAGAGTTGAAATGAGTACCAGGTATATTTTGACTTACATGTAAAGAAAGTAAGCAATTAAAATACACAAGGTAATCAGGTTCATTACCATTGAGAAAGGGACGTGGAAATTGATCAATTCGTATAATAAGCAGATAGAGAAATGAAGCAGGCAAACGAATGAATATTCCTTATTCGTTTCTCCTGAATTCATAAAATCTCACGTTTGCGATGTTTATCGAAACGTCTCCAACCTAGTTTGGTAATTGAAAATGACATATATACAAACACATGTGGATATACATGGCAAGAATTAGCAACATACTTACAAACACTGATGAATAGCCGAGTAACTGGAGACCGGGCCTAGCATCACCATTACACTGTTTTGTTCATGTGTCTCTATGACTGGTGGAGTTGGTTAATAACAAGGTTAAGGGACCCCGAAATATTTAACGAAATGGACCCAAAAATACGATTTCCCCCATGTCATAACCTTCCAAAATGTCTCAACCCAACTAAATATAGACTAACTGACCAAGCAATATTTCTCGTCTAAAGAAAACAAAACGTGATTGCCCATGCAGCCCTCCATGTGGCATCACTATCAACTTACGTACACATACACACATTGGAATCTAAAAGAATGAATGCATTATCGATGTAAATGTTGAAATTCTATCTGATAATATGGCTAGCCAATTGTCATACACATGTACAATATTGGAAAACTAATCCAGAATTTCATATTTAAACCAACTCAATTTGGACAGTAAAACCATCGCCTCCGAGGAATGCATGACAAGTATTATGTTGTCTCATATACCATTAACATGTCGCCACACGAACAGGTCTAAATTATTTGATTTTCAACCAATCGACATGAAATTTGAAACAATTTCTGTTTGTGATACAATTAAGCTTGGATAGTAAGTTATTGTTCTACCACCAATGAATGCTGCAGTTCTCTCTGCTATAACCAGGTGTGTGCTTTCCCATATACATGTAAGGTATTGGAAGAAAAACGGCTGTAAATTATCTAAATTTTGACAACGTCCAAATCCATTCATGTTTATTCAACATTCTTTAAGGGAGAAGTTTTTGTGCAAATGCGTCCAAGTCATTTTCACAATTTCACATATGAACCGGTGTCTAGACAAGGCGTCATTTCGCGCTACTGTATTTTTTATCTTTTCTCGACATTTCTGCAAATATACCAATAATGTGACTGAAATAAATATATATCTCACTGATGGTGAACATCAGTGAGACGGGCGGTGGGCATCTCTGACGAACCTCAATAGATACACATATTAAACCGTTTATCCTCGACTGATCATCCTAGCCGCTTCATTTAAACATTAGTTCACTCATTTTATAGTCAGATCCTGACTGCATCAATCAAGACTGGGTCTATTTCAATGTGGCCCTGACATATGATTAACTATTCCTCAGGTGTGCTGTCACGTGTGATAACTAATTTCGAAGACGCCAGATGTCATCCTCAATTAAAGTTTCTTGAAGTCCATGCTCAAGCACAGCTCGGTTGTTTACGCACGAAATATCAATGCCGGAGTATTGGCATTAAAGTCGCGGCAGACCGTACGGTCTCGGGTATTAACAAGGCAGTGGCGTCCAGCGTATTTATTATGTAGGTACTAATAAACGGTCTTATAACAATTGTGTCTGAGCTGTAGATGAGAACTAACCATGGAGGGAACATCAGTATAGTTAATAAATAATAAATTGTCAGCTAAATGATTTCACCACAACATTTTCAGTAGAAACTGCTGACATCTTTGACGATGAATTCGCAAGTGTGTATCTATTATTTATTTCAATTATACCTTGGTAATATTGTCATAAAAACTTAAAAACAGGTTCTCAGTTCGTAAATGGTATTCTGCTGTATCACTTTACGTCTTTTCTCGGTGTCCAATTTCACTGCAGCTTCACAAATTAAGTACAATATTACATTCAAGTTTCGTTAGTCCCTGGGCGCACGTTTTTTCTCTTCAACCTCAAATTTGAATTTTGACGTCATATAAAAGCAGTCCAAAGGTAGCGAAAACTTGTAAAGCTACGACATTAAATAACGGGTTGTTGAAGAAAAACTATGCCATGTTTATCAATACTGAATAAGGATTAGTATTGAGTCTGTCAATAAATCAATGCAAAACACGGTAAACAAACGAATAGTTTTTAATTCGAGGCGGAATGGAAGAATTAGCGAGATATCTGTACTGTTTCCGCTACGTACCATGAAACTAGTAATCCCATAAAGGATTATGTACACTGGTTGTTCAAGATCGTCGATTATGAAGGCGATTGTAAGTTACTCGGTCACAAAGAATACTAGAATATATATATAAACGTTTGATTTGCCAGCCGATCCTCTTAAATCATTTGTTGTAGCAGTATATCACACATATATATGCTATGGTATATCTATTCGCAGCATAATCACTCGTCAGAAGACTTTGCAAGATCCCATGGAAAATGAGAAGATTTCACTCAACGATATGGAGAATAGTTTTGCAGCAACTGATTTTGAATTAGGCTTTTACATCAAGTGCCTCGTTCCCAAGATTACTAAATGACAAATACCGTTGCCGAAGTGCGATCGTAGTGTGCATGTAGAGACAGATGTCCTGCATATGATTACTGTCGATTAACCAGGGTTTTCGGGAGGATTCATGATTGGAATGATGCCTCAGGCATCAGCGGAATAAGATATTTTAGGCGTTCATATGTCCAACTGGTCAAACTCCATGCAATTCAAGAAACTACTAGGAATATGTCCATAAATAGAAGGATTCTAGTTATTCATAAGAATTTCAAGGCAGCTTCACTGAAAGGTGATGGCAGCCTTTGTCCTCCAAGAAACAATTTTACTAAATATTATATGGAATGATTCTGGAGTGTGTTCACATTAGACGATTCGAAAACCCTTATATTCCTATTTCGCGGTTTATCAGAACTGTCATAACATTGTTACAAATTACAATAACTTTTTTCGTGATGTTCACATAAGACCATAACATGTTTACCGGTATAGTAATTCACAGCTGTCCTCATATGGTTTATTTTTCTGTCATTGCAGAACAGTCTGGGTTGCTGTCCCACAGAAGCGACTACAAGGCGTCCATTTACCAACTACGCATCAACGCCATTATTTATCGTCATGAAAGCTCTTTGATTATGATTCTAGAATGAATTATTTCGGTCTAGTTCTGTCCATTAATTTGAACCAGAGGGTGAACGTTATGCCTATAACGATAAACAGGTATTTAAAGAAGTTGAGTATATTTCAAGTTAAAAAGAAATAAAATAAATCATTCGCATACACAGGATAATCAGGGCATTAACATTCAGAGAGGGACATAAAAATATAATAATCAAATTAGAACCTCTGAATAACATATTATCTTGTAACATTGTACATAATGTCTTATTTGAAAAAAAGGAATGTAAAAGCCGTGGACAATTTGCAGCTATGGGAAATTCTACTTTTATATTCTACTTTAGAATTCCATATACATGTGGATGCTATTAGCGAGAAATTCGAAGTGCCGAGTAAAGCAGAAAACATTCCAAAAACCACATCTTCAGAGAAACGAAAAAAAGAAAAAAAGAACAAACAACTATGCATCAGGAGTGTGACAAAAAAGTAGCTTATAAAGACTAACATAGTCTTCGCTTTCCAGGTCATATAGTAAAAGTCCGATAATTTCACTTGCTCGTTTAAATGGAGCGGTCATGTGACATAATGTCAATAAGCTTTCTTCTAATGAAATGTGGAAATCCCTCAGCTCGATATCAATCGTGGTCACTGGGTTATTATATGTTCTCGCTTAGTTTGATCTCCTAAAGATATCGGTGCAAATTAAGTCAAGTCGGCTGTCAAAACCTGATTTTTTTCTGCCAACCGATTGGCTTTAGTCGTGAATCAATACAGTTCTATTGGCTCCAGGTTATCGCTTGCGAAGAATTTGAACGCGCATGAGCGAAAACGAACGGACATGCACAGAAGATTGGAAGAAGACCCAGTGGTGTCACCTTCAACCCGATCCTGCTGAATCGCAATCCAACCGTCTTATCGCAAGAAATGCTTATGCCAAATTTCGGAGGAATCAGACAAAGCGTTTGGAAGTTATCGTTTGCGAAGAATTTGAACGGACATCAACCGACACGAACGGACGTGCACAGAAGATTGGAACAAGACCCAGTGGCATCACTTTCAGGCGGACCTTGCCGAAACGCAATAAAACCCGACTTCTTGTTGCTAGGAATGCACATGCCAAATTTCGGAAGAACCCGACAAAGCGTTTGGAAGTTATCGCTTGCGAAGAATTTGAACAGACATCTACGGACATCCACCGACATATTATTTTCAAAAATATGAAGAGGAGCTCATCTAGAGAGAGAGAAAGAGAGAGATTCTTTCAAAGACACTAATTGACAGAAATTGCATCATCTGCATCATTATTGAATTATCAATGGGCCCAGCCAATCATCATGGTGATATGGATATTTAGATGAGTTTGTGCCATGCAAGTTCATTTCATACCTTCGACGACCAAAGGTATCATGACTGACGATTATTAAATTAACTTTATATAAAATCATTAAGTGGAGCAAAATTGAGTATTGAATTATTAAAGCAATTGAATTTCCAATAAATGATTTTTTGCTTTGTTATTGCCATGGGTTGATACTAATTTTATGAAAGATAACGGTAATCGGGCTAACTTACTAATTATAGTTCCTTGGGAATGAAGTTTATTCCCGTACAAAAAAAATCCGCGACTGTCTGCACCAAAAATTTTTGAACTGTAAAATTTATCAATTATGAACACATGTTTTCTCGCAAAATCTACCGAGTATTACTTCATTCAGGCAGAATAATATTTGCCTAGGGTATAGCTCTAATTAAATCGGAGGAATTTAGGAGATTAGATCAGTTCCTAGAGGTCTTTTGTTTATTGGGTTAACTTACATTAAAACCTTTTCATAAATAAAAAAGAGCCTTCCTGACGCAAATTTGGCGCCATGTTGCTACAGAGGTCGAGCACAGGGCGACCAGATGGATCAAAATGAGTTATTTTCTGTTACGTTTCTTCATAATCAGTTAAAAACATCCCAATCGATATCTTTGACAACAATATGTCCCCAGAACATGGGATTATTCTTTGCTAAAATGTATAGCTGTCAGATAAGGTTCGGTGAAGGTTTGGCCAACATTTTGACGGTTAGTATGTAACACATGATCACATATTTTATCATAACCTTTCTCCAAATACCAACCTCGGATCCCAGTAACAAACTTAAATATGTTTGATTAAGTAGATGTAGTGTACCGTTTGGAGTTGCATTGATATGTAGCTATTCAATAATTCTAGCGTCAACTCCGACATTTGGAAGCCAGGCGAACTCCATTTACATTTCAGCCAAAGTTAGAGGATATTTGATATACATGTTAATCATATAGTGTACATATTGTCTACAGACTTTTATAACGGCTGTCTGTTTTAAATTGTCATCAGCATCATTAATCTTTATATAATACGTTATTGTCTACAGACTTTTATAACGGTTGTCTGCTTTAAATTGTTATAAGGCCCGGTAACAGTGGATCTGTCCGGTGATCAGTGGTGACTATGGCGTATGTATCTCTGAGGGGTTGAATTGTTGAGCTGAATAATACTGACCCAAATGACCACCTATCGGCTGGTCCCAAAAGATAATTAATATGGAAGCATTCAGTCTTCTCTGCATGATCAGTGCACAGCGGACTTGAGCACCAATTATATCGGGTCGGGTTGTTGACTAAATTCGAAGTAGACTTCTTATAAGCGGACCCAGATTCTCTCGTCTTATTTAGCTATTTGATTCTATAATAATTGCTGCTATTAGTTTGTCCTATACGGATCATATCCTCGGCATGCCCCACCGTTTGCATGTGTCTGGTTAAGTGTCTGGCTATCTATTTACCAGGAAAATCGCGAGAACTATAGACACCTAATGAACTACACCTTGCGCTATGTCACCATAACATACATTAACTAGAATCTTTAATGATTGGCAATGTTTATTACACCAGAGAAACTAAACAATGTGTAAACGTCTGAAGTAGGCCATAACGTACTTAACAGCATCACGAAACCAGCGATCATCTGTCGTTTCCAATATCCAATGTCAAACTCACTTCACACAGCTTCACATAACTCTCTTATTTTAAGTTACATGAACTAATTTCATCTTTCAACAGCTTTACTTGACAAAAGATATGAGAACCACAGCCCATCATACTTTTGAACATTTAGTGCGGATTCCGCTCATGTTTGATTGATATGAACAGTTGAACACCGATATCGTCTGCATTTCAACGATAGTCTGCGATAAGAAATAAACGTCCTTCCGCGAGAACACATATCTTGAGTGCTCGCGTCTCAGCCCTCGAGATCAAAGCATGTCGGCTCAGACATGGGCGATAATATTTTAAATCGTCATCAACCACGGAAAGAAATTACCGAGACATACACGGTGATTATTGCAAACGTCACCAAATCATTGGTTGAAGGGGGCACGGAAAATATCATTTCCTACAAGTATGTTTGAGATAGACGAGTAAATTGGAAATTTCTTCCTCCATGACACATAGTACGTAAGTGGCTAAAAGGTGTTAACGTGAGTGCCGTGGTATTGGTGCCTGTGCCGAAAGACTTGAGATCCCTGGTTGTATTGTGATAGGCGTTTGCATGTATATGTGTGTTCTCGTCTGTCCTTTGAGTCAGTGATCACATATATTTTGTTATTCGCATTTGAAATTACGCCGCGAGCTATGAGCGACCCGGAAAATCGATCAGGTAGCGAGAAAGTTGATACGATATTGAAGTTCAACAATTAAAGACAGAAAAGGAATATACCTGGAAGCGAGTGAGCAATAAGCTCCAATATCAGTTTGACAAAGACGTTTTCGAACAGTTGACATCGAGTACAATGGGCATTGAAACACAGGAATTCTGATTGTGCCGGTGAGATCATGGGATCATTGGCCGAGAAGCTTGGCATCAGGAATTAGTACAAAGCTGGCAGATTCGTCCGAGTGTGTCTGGGAGACTGTACGGTACGTCAGTATGTTACCAATGATCTGGAGACCGATTGCGACGACTATCAGAGGATCAACAGAGCAGCAAAGCAGAAAAATTGAAGTATTGTTACACGCCAGCCAAAAGTGTAATTTTTGCATGCTGGTTAACTGGAGTTCTCGGAGCACGAAAATCCTTGACTGCAAGCTCAATTATCAATTTCGCGACCTTTATTCCATTTTTGCTGACAGAGGGGATTGGAATTATCGACACATGTACAGTCCTGAAAAAAATGCCAGCATGGCACATGTTGCTAGTCAGCTTGATACTCTGTTTTGACAAATATGGATGGAATCGACTTTGATATGGTGAAATTCAAAATGGCCGCCATATAGCGTTTGTTACGGGGTCAGGAACATCCTTTTCCCCGTATTGAACTCGTACGAATTATTATTCTGCTTATACTTGTCAGCATGAAATCTGAAGAACCGTCAGATCGAGCCTGATCATGGTCAACGGATGCAGAGAAGAGCATATAAGAACTGCTTGGTTTGTTAGAATGGCGGCCATCTTCGATTGACCTATAAATCTTTAAAGATTTTTTCCTCCAGAACCGTTGAACGGACTGACTTGAAACTTGGTATACACAATCACAGAGCTACACTCTCTCCCAGGTGCTCAAGGCATTTTGATCAGTTGAAACATATGGCCGCCATTAACAAATCAATTCAGGCGGCCATCTTGGATTTTGCATTTTTATTAAAGAATTGTATGTAAACATGGCTAACAACTTCGATTACAACAGTCATTTGCTTCTGAAATGCCCCGTTACCTCAGCAGGACCCCAAAAACGTATTTTTCTTATTCTTTTCTATTCCACTGATACTTGTGGTGTTAATAATTTCGTTGACAGGAGCCTATGTACTTCGACCGATCAGCCAGCACCGTGTGGTTTCCAGGTGCGAAAAAGAATAGGAACCAAACGTCGTGATATGATGGAAAAGCGACGTTAAATCATATTCACTCACTCACTCACTCGCTCGCTCACTCACTCACTCACTCGTAGTCCCAAACCCTTGTGAAAGGCTGCAAAAACGGAAGCTACGCGGATGTTCACATAATTTCGCGAAACGTTGACGAAAGTATTCATTTCAATTGCTAGGTTTACAGTATACATGTACCTGGAAGCAAATAGTAGTATTTTATCAGCGAGAGCACGCAAAACCCTAAGAACGTCGAGAAGCACATACAAATGATAATTATGACGTAGTTACCATGGTTATAGTTACTCCATAACAACCCGACAGTAGCCAATTTGAGCAGCAAATACATAAACTGATTAATTTGTTAGAAGTAATCTTAATACCCTTATAGGACACCCAGAAACATTTTCTAGATGGAAAACCTGGCAAACTCGGTGCAAGAAAAGTTTTATAAACAGTAAACCTAGATGAACGTCCCATAAGCAAAGTCGACAAACATGATCTTTTCGACTCTTCCTCGTTACTTTCTTATCAATAACGTCTTAAGCGTACGAGGTCTCAGAGCCGCCCCCCCCTCAACCAAACTTTCTACTCGATCTTCGGAACGACAAATACACACCGTTATTTTGTAGATTATCAGATTGGGGTTATTTTGAGCCTAACCCGCATAACCCCCGAGTAGAGGATTAGGGGCAAATTCAAAATGGCGACCATGTGGGGTACTCGAAAAGTGATGCTTTCGTCACATTTTTTAAAAATTCCTGCGAGGAAAAGTGGACAAAAACAATTTTATTCCACATTAGATTATTATTTACTAATCTATGTAGTATTTACGAAGAAAACACATCAATAAAATAATCGAAAAATCTGACCAAAAAATCGTTCAAAACATGTTTATTTGGAAATAACGTCAGTGTGATGTCATGATGGCAGCCATCTTGGATTTTTTTTACATTTTCTAGTAGTGCTTGATCCAAGGGTATAGTGTAGTAAGTTTCAGCTCCCTAGCTCAAGGGTAGAATAATTAAATAATTAAAGACTGGAGGCCAGTTCTCATGTATATTAAGAAAGATAATTTGTTGGTAACCTTTGACATTTATTCACCGTACCACCATATGGATATATTCGAAGGCCATACGGAGTTTCTAAGATTTGCGTGGTCTGATAAACATGCTGTACACGATTAAAAAATTCTGGTCCTGATAACCTTTGAAAAACATTCAATAGACAGTCGGCATCCATGAAAGAATTTCCGCGTCAACAATCGAATATTTATTTCGTATGACAGTTAGCAATGGGCCCAGGTCATTACCAATGAAATGCTATTTTCTCCCGGAGAAAGTGACTGTGGAAATCATTTTGAATTTAAAAACTATTTGCGACCTTATTACAGCAATTCGATGTTCCTGTCATATGCGTTAATGAGGGGGATAATTTGTTGGGTTTTCGAGCAGCGTTTGAGTATGCCGGGTGAAAACTTCAAGAACCTGCGTTCGTTCTTGTCGATTTCCATCAAATCAATTATATCAAAACCATAACCCCCATCCATGGTCCTCTTATCTCAAGTCCAAGGAAAACTCGTGGGAGGCGGTTGATCGTGTATTTACATCACAGAGTGTACATACCATACACTTGAAGCAATTTGAAGCTGCGTTTCTGGAATGATGTGACAATAGCCAGATTTGTTCGCAAGGAAAGTTTGCGATACGCATTCTATGGCGTTCACGTTAATACATGAAGTTGACGTTTAGACTCGGCTTACCAATGAGCATTGAATGACTACAATTTGGTGGCAAATCTATTTTAAATTCTGAAAGATTGCTATTAAGAATCATCTTCCATTCTGATTGACGTTCCAAGGAAGTTGCAAGATTAATTATAGGATATCTGCACCGATTTGTTAGTCGAATCCCAAAGGAGGTATATTGTCGTCAAAAGCTTACAAAAACATAAAATCCTTTGGATATTCACGAGCCGTCGAAGAAAAAAACTAAGCTTCAATCTGATTCGTCATTGTTCTGCTAAATATCAATTGTCCTTACGATCCTCTAACCATTGTGGTCGAGACCTTATAACTCAATAGCTGTATTTCTGAAACACAATCTTTTTAAATTTGGTGTTTAGAGGATGAAATCATACACGGCTCTGCCATCTTCTAAACACAGACACTGTTTTGATAGATATTGGTAATATCTTTCGATATTCTAACTGATTTTCAACTTAACAAAATCCTGCTTGAGACTGTAATACATTATTGTATGATCAGACATAAATTTAGCGTCACTGGTAGCTTTAATTATGTTTATACCGGCTGCTCTCATAGAAGATTTATATGCAAGAGACGAAGAAAATGGAATCCTTGTTTGATAGCAAGAATATAAAGAGATGAGAGTCAGGTGGAGGATGGTCACAAATAAATGTACAATAATACCGTGACTTGTGGTACACCTGGACCAGTTATTATATACATTAATGGATTGTTAAACATCTGTTCCAGGGACAGAATGTGTAATTAATGAGAAATATGATCAATCCAACCCAGCTCTGGCGTTCAGATTTGTTCTATATATATCAACCTTTTAAAAGGATTCAACCAAAAAGGTTCATCGTGGACAATCCGGTATCCGCCCAAAAATCCCATTTATTTTGTAAAGAAGAGAAGCGAATTGATCGAGTTTTAGTGCCTGCTATTGCAACGTAATCTAGTGGGAAAGACTAACTTAAAAATAACCGGTCTTTATGTTTAATTCGCTAAATTTCACGCCGTTTGAATGCAAGACAAATGGGTATTTTTTTTATTGATGATCGATGTTAAGAATACTTTGGCCGTTATGTTGGATTTCAAGATGAATCTTTTTGTGTCAAACTGTTTTCGCTTTGAAAAATTAATGTACCTTCATCATGTATGGCATTTGAAATTCAAGATCACTGCTAAAAAATATTGAGTTAAAAGTACAGTGTTCTATGACAGATAACAGGATTCAATGGATGTACCTCATATTCACACCACATCAACTTCCACACAACGTATTGCAGCATGTTTTATCATCCACCTTTACAGGGCGGCTGCGGAATTGGAACGCATTCCCGTCTGTCTGTTTATTCAAGTTAATCCCCGTTGTTCATGGATGTTACCGCTTTAAGAAAGCGACAATTTAATAGAAAATGTTTTCTTTCCACTAAATTTGTAAGCTACATTGAGGATGTGTTCGCTCTAAACGTTTGTGTGGTCTGGATATAGAATAGTATAGAACGTTCGGTACGGTGTGTGGGGCTGGAGAGGAGAGAGAGGGGAGCCTGATAGCATCCCCCCAGAAAATGTGTTGATAGGACATCCCGTCAACCTTCCGGTTATAAATTTTGCACCTTCATGGCAGAATACGATCTTAGCGTGCAGAATCTCAGGAGTTACGATTCGAAGGGTGTGTCTGATTCCAGATTGGGGAGCTAGGGGAGGCGAACATCGCGTAATACAAGATTTTCATATGATCATTCAAACTCAAACCATCTGGCAAATTCATTCATACGGGTCGGTGCTACAAATTTGTCTTTGCGATATAAGTCTATAATTAAATAGAGTAGATCGTTTGATTGTAAAAAATTAAAACGTCATCAACCGTTAACATGCAACTTGTTTGTAACCGCTTATTGTGAATGGTTTTTCAGTTGTAAAATATGAACATTTATTAAAGGACCTTGTAACACAGTTGGAGCTCTTAAATCCCATGTAGAAGGTCGAGTCGAAGAGGGTATTTAATGTATACCATTTTACACTACATTGTTATTTATATTACTAGTTATTCAGGTTTCCCCCCAGGTGTATGGAAAGTTACGACCCTCCCTGAAACTCATACACCCTGAGGCGTCAAGCCTTTTTATCTTACAGTAAAAATACTGAAAAATAAATACTGTATAACAAAACAGTACAACGGACAAATCCAACGGGTCATTTCGGTTACGAAACTGTCCGCATAGTATGACATTATTCCATTAAATTTTGACGAGTGAGTGAAAGTTATTCCATAAATATTGAGATATGGTCAGCTGAACTTTCGAAGCGAGAGCGTCGTTTCCAATCGCACGTGAGTTTTTTTTGGTATACTCTGAGTAGCAAAACATCACTCTGGTCAATCACAATCCCGATGTTGAATACAGAATTATTATCTATATCGTGAGGTATTTTGTTTGTTGGACCTTGTGGTATTTAATCAGTGATAAATTTGACCAACATAAAAATGCTCGTAATACGACATATTCTTGTTTTGAAAAGGTGCATATCGCCGAAACCGGTTAACAATATGTTGGTGCTACCATGGAGCCTACAAGCCTGTAGGCTCCATGGTGCTCCTGGTCGTGTGAATTAGGTCTTCGGGCATGAACGACAAAAACGTATTTTGTAACGCCAAAAATCTTGCACGCTACGCTCGTATTTTGCAATTAGAATGCGATATGTATCGCCAAATCTGAGAAGCCGTTCTGTTGAGATATATTAATTCTAATGGATATCATCTGGCAACATGTCGACAGTTTGGTTATGATAGGCTTTCGGGATATACTATTTATCTTGGTTGTGATATAAACAACATGAGAACATTGAAGTACAAAGCCTCATACGGCCCCTCGCCCCGGGTTAAGCAGAATTAGACACATGTATGTCCGACATTTGTATGGCATTGATGAACCTAAGATGCACGAAAATTTCGCCTATGATGTTCAAAAAACATTCATATACTGGAAGTTCCATTTTGAAAGCTGAAGTGGATTGGTGTGGACATTTGGGAATTCGTGTGAGCGGAGAAACAAAAGGTGAACCATGTCTTCAAAGCTATTTTTTTAAACAAATTCGATAGATGAAGAGGTTCCGTTCTCTGTGTTCAAATACATGGATAATGTTCAGGCAAATGAGGATACCAATTCATCGAGTGTGGCGAATGCAATTTTTTCAACCTACATTTTGCCAAAGCTATCGTCACCACATTTGTGCATCAAAGTCAAGCAAATAAATTACATCTCTGTTCCATTGTCTTCGGGCGGCAGTTGTTCCAGAAGCTAATACATTAAATGTCATGATATTGTCACGTGAGTCTGGAGCCTGGAGTCTTGTCAACAACGCTGAAGCAATTTTGAAAAAAAAATCAATTTTGCCTGAATCGACTATGCAATGCAACCGTAGCACCGTGCTGGGGTGTAATTTCTATTAGCTATTCAACATGAAGGACCTGATTGTAAAAGTTTATGCCACAACCAAGATAGCAGTGTGAAGAAAATCAGAAATACATCAACGAACACGGTGACCTGAGATTGAAAATAGTCCTTGGTAATTATGTGTAGTCCCAGTTATGATATCCACATGATGTCTGTAGGGCTGAATGTAAAAATCGGAAACTGGGAGGCATATCTTTGATACGGACTACATGCGTTTGGCGATGTTACAGATGTAGTATATTCAACCGTATCATTACTCTTTGTAATTAATATTGAAGTATATGATTCTGCGATGTGCCTATCGGACGGATTAATGAGATCAACTGGAAAACGTAGTAGCTTTCTGCTTTTTAGTTTTTATAATTGTTCTTGTCTATAATTACCCGACGAATGACAACACACTTTTATTTTATTTTATTTTATTAGATTCATATATATATAGTCATATTAAATAAATTACTTAGTATTACAACCAGTAAGTCATCGTCGGAAATAAAACCCCATGGGGCTTGTTCTATTCCTATATAAATATATAACAATATTTTATTAAGCTACTCGTGGCAGGTGATATGTGATAAATGAGTGACTAACCAAACGCACACTGTGGCAGGATTTATAAATATGGCGACTACGATCAATTAAATATGTTTTCAGCTTTGATTTAAAGACTGATGATGAATTCAACTGTTTCATCGTCGAGGGCAGATTGTTGCATTCCCGAGGTCCTGATGTTTTGATGGTGTGATAAGATAAGTTTGAACGATAAAATGGCCGGTACAGATTTGTATCGAGGTTTCTAGTATTATGTTGATGCATGTCTGATTGTCTAATGTGATATGTTTGAAAGTGAAAAGGCAGTTGGTTAGTATGATAGATGAAATTGCGTGCAAGATTCAATGAAAGATCGAGATTCAAATTATATAGTGTCAGAATCTTTAAAGCAGCGAATAGAGGTTGTGTATGGTCTAGTTTTTTCGATAAAGTTATCACCCTTATAACTTTTTTTCTGTAGTAAGAACAATGGATTTAGATGAGTAACACAGGTGTTTCCCTAGAAAATATTTCCGTAGAACAAGTATGGATAAATCATGGAATAGTAGAGTACATATTGAGTTTTCTTATTAAGGGAATGTTTGATAAGATTAATGATTCCTATATTACGAGATACTTTCTTTCAAATATAATCAATATGGGACGTCCAGTTCAGTTTATTATTGAAAACAATACCGAGAAATTTAAATTCATTGACAATTTCGATTTCAATTCCAGAGATGAGCAACGGTGGGGCATAAACGGATAAGGGTTTGTTATTTAGTTTAATGGCCATACGTTTTGTTTTCTTAATATTTAATAACAGGCGGTTTGATGAAAGCCAAGTGTGTATTTTATCAAGTTCAGACATCATTATATTAATAGCATCAACAATATTTTCGGTGGAGTAGACAAGACTAGTATCATCCGCAAAAAGTATAGTATGTAGTAAGTTGGACTCATTAGATATATCATTAATGTAGATAAGGAATAAAATTGGCCCTAGAATAAATCCCTGTGGCACACCACATGTAATTTCTCAGGAAGTGATATGGTACCGTGAAAAGAGACGCTTTGCATTCTGTCTGTTAAGTAACTTTCAAGCCAGTGATTTGACAAAATTCTGAATCCATAGTGCATAAGTTTACTTAATAATATATTATGATTTACCGTGTCAAAGGCACTGGAGAGGTCTAAGAACGTAATAATGCTGTTTTGTTTTGCTTCTTTGGCCGTTATTAATTTATCATATAAATAGCAAGCTTCCAGAGAAGTTGAGTGATTAGACCGAAAACCATATTGGCTTGGACAGATGATCTGATTGATTTTTAGAAATTTGGTTATAATATTAGCTGCAAGTTTCTCGAGGATTTTGCTAAAGCTGGGCAGGACTGAAATTGGTCTGTAATTTTCTAGTGCTTTATTATCTCCGGATTTGTAAACAGAGGTTATTTTAGCAGATTTGGCAACGTCGGGCAACACCAGAGCTAAACTATGAATTCATTATGTGACATAAAGGAACAGAAGTATATTCTGACACAAGTCTGACCAGAGACTATATAGACGATCTTCTCGCTGTGGATAATCGCTATATAAATGACGCAGTGAAGGATATATATCCACCTTCACTGGATTTGAAGGAAACTACAGATAGCCCTACAGGCACATCTTATTTAGATCTCTATCTCTATCAAAATGAAGCGGGCATTCTCTCTCGTCGACTTTATGACAAAAGAGATGATTACAATTTCGACATCGTGAACTATCCCTTTCTGGATAGTAATATTCCAGTGGGACCTGCATATGGCGTATACATATCTCGCTTAGTAGCATTTGCTAGATCCTGTGTTAAATGTGATGATTTTAATCAACGTCACAAAACATTGCTGCAGAAACTTATAAAACAGGGCTATTCCACCAAGCGCCTCCACTCAAAGTTTCTCAAATTTGGCGATACATATCGCATGCTGATAGCAAATACGAACGTAGCGTGCAAGATCTATGGCGCTACGTTTCGTAACTTGTGTCTAATTCCGCTTAACCCGGGGCTAGGGGCCGTATGAACCCATGTACTTCAAGATCCTCACGGTACTCATATGAACAGTCACAATCAAAGCGTGACTGAGATACATCTTTTTTTTTTTAGATGACGACTCTATAACGAATATTATGGATTAAGAATACTGATCAGCGATACGGATTTGATATTTTGGAACATCATGATGTCTTGCCGGCATCATTGAAAACTGTTGACCGCTTCTCTCTTGCAGGAAACAAGCCTATGTTTATGTATACTATGATTGTCTTTTTGAATTTGGTGCTAATACTGTTATGTGGAAAATGGAATAGGTCTTTGGATTATGGACGCGGATATTCTCTAATGGACGACGGCTGGATTATGAATGACGGACTAGACGCTTGTAATGCTAATACATCTAGGCCTGGTGCCGCCGATTTCAGGTTCACAGTAGTAGATTTTATATCATCAAGCGTTACAGTGGTAAATTGAAAATCTTTATTCCTTCCAGGTAGTCCATAACATTAGACCTGGTGTTGGGAATTTTTTCATCTAGTGGATGCCACGGTGCTGAAATGTTCATTAAATTACAGAGGAGTCAGAGGATTCAGTTCCATTTTTGAATGAGCTGGGCAGAAGTGATGTTTTCTTACGATTAAGCAATTGATTCAGTGTTTTCCATGTGTTTTTGATGTTTAGGTGGTGTACATTAAATTTGTTTTCAAAGTAAGATTTCTTAGAAAGACGTAGTGCACTATTGAGTTTGTTTTTGTATATTCTGTATTGTTCACGATGGCATTCCTCGCCACTGCGGAGTTGTAAATCATACAAGCGATTCTTTTCATGGATAGAGTTTAGAAAAAGTAGTCCAGAGTTTTATTTTTGTTTTGTTTTAAAGGCTCAGTATTAACGACGGGAAAACATTCATTGTATGCATCTCCGAATTTTTCAAGAAATATTGTTAGTGCAGCATTGGTGTCGTTTTCTTGACTCACAAACTTCCAGTCAGTTTCCCTTATGACTTGCATAAATCAATCCTTATTGTCAGCAGTAATTCTGCGGTAAGATGTTTGGTGGCGCAGATCTTGACATTTTCATTTGGTTAAGATATGGAAGATAGGAAAGTGGTCTGTAATATCGGTCAGGAATATACCAGATAGCAGATTATCCTCATGAAAATTAATCAAAAATTTATCTATTAGTGTAGCTGTACGGGAAGTTACTCTTGTCGGTTTTGTAATTTGTGGGAAAAAGTGGTGAGATTTCATGATTTCTAGAAAATCCTTTGATGGACCATTGTGTTCAGTTTTAAAAAGGTCGATATTATATAGTCGCCCATAAAACACAATTTTTTGTTGTTTTCCGGTTGAATAGTTTGGAAGATTGATAATAAAGAAGTATTGAAGTTGTTTAAATTTTTCCCGAGAGGGCGATAGAATATACCAACCAGGTATTTTGCACTGGAGAATTCAATATCAACAAAGAGAGACTCAATTGCCCGTCTTCGTCACGGAATGACAGATATTTTCATTTAAATACAGGACAAGTCCCCTCCTCGTCTTTTGTCTCTTGATGAGTAAAATGGTCGGTAGCCTGGTATATCATACAGTGGTTCTATAACGGGATTCAACCAGCTTTCAGAGAAGTAATTAGACTGGTGATTCTTTTAACTATTCCAATATGGTATCTCGTCATATCTTAGCAAAATATATGTCCTCTATTACACCCTCTGCGATTGCGATTTGCTTGAGACTGTTTACCCCGGTATTGGAGTTTAGTGGATGGTACTCCAACCTGTAACCATCTGGTTCATCTATACGCGGTAAGACTGACCCTGGGGTCGTGTGTATCCATTTTCAGCCTACTTTCGGCAACTGCAAGAGGGAATTTCCAGAAATCAATACCACGTGACTTCGTCAGCCAATCACCTAAAGTCTACCGAGGTAACCCCAACGTAACCCACCATTTTCGAGCCCAGGCAATATCTGTTTTCGAAGTGGTATGAAAACCTGTAATTTATCAGATTTCTCGTGTCTGTTCTCCGCCGGATGAAGGCCGAACAGAATACGGTAAAGTACCGGATTTCGCTCCGCGATAATGGAGACACACGATTCGCAAGCCATCTTATGGATGGCGAAGTGTACGCAAATGGACGGTACTCGTTTTCCCAGAGTTATTTTCGTATCTATAGATCTCGATAGTCGACAGCCGAAATCCCCGAGATCGATATTTTTTCTTTCTTTCTATTTTTTCTTCGGTGATCTAGTTGTTCATTGCTTGCACACGGATGTGAATTTTTCTATGTTCGTTTGACTGCAGTTTTGATTGACTACATCCCAAAGAAGGATGCCACGGTGCCTGCGAATGGCTGAAGCATCGTACTGGTATGAAGCATTGAAAAGGCCGTATATTTAACCAAATGCGTGTGCCCGCCACACCAAATCAGATTCTGTATTCATAGCGTTCTATGCAGCTTATCATATAGAATCAACTCTTCAAATCGTTGATATAGGAATTGCGTCTAAAACGTATCCAGCTCACGGTAGAGGCATTGGCCATCATTATGAGTATTGGTTTGTAAAATAGGTGAAATTTAATGTCATATGATGCAGAAATATTATGCGACACATTCCAAAGTTATAGCTACTATATATTTTGTTAAAACTGTTGTAATTAATACGGTCCAATTTAGGGACACCAAACATCACCTCTTCACGTGCCTTAGAATAATTAATATTGAAAATAGGTGAAAATGGCAGCCATTTTAAAATTCAAGATGCCGTCATACTATTGGATGAAGACTTTTTAACCAATGGGTTATTTGAGAAAAATTGGTTTCTTACATAAGTTTTAATGTGTGTATGTTTTAATGCGTTGAGTTACTAAGTTATTGGCTTGAGTACTTAGAATTTTGTTTGATCGTCGCTATATAACTGAAATATTGCTGAACGCGACATTAAACCTTAATTCTCTCTCTCTCTCTCTCTGGATTCCTCACACCGTGACAATGCTGTAAACAAAAAACAAGCCACAAAAATCCTTCTAGGGCAAAGATAAACAGAACGTTCTTGTGACTGTCATTTAACAACAATGATTGTGATTGTAGTTAACATGGCGGAGAATGAAGCGCTTGGTTGACGTCGGGCTGAATAAGAACATTTTACTAATTTTTTCCTGTTTGTGTCATTTCTTTAATCTAACAGTTACATAGTTCATCGCTCTCCATCATGACTTCATAAGTCTATTATCGCTTAATTTGACCCTCTAAGGGGACAGCTATCCTTAACTAATACCGATCAAGCCGGTGCTGGGGGCCGTGTGGTGATGCCATTCAAGGTGTCTACATGAACAGACCCATAAAAAGCGGGCTGGGCTACACAGTAATCATTTTTCGTTCCTGGGATGTATTATGCAGTCACAATTGTATGCTGCGTTTAATTTACTATCAGCTCAAAATGTACCATCGCTCATATTTCTCGAGAATTCGGGGACTTATATTGGTTATCTGATTTGACAGTACACCAGATAAACATCTTCAGAAGATAGAAATGCTCATCATATGTTTTGTGATATAGCAAGCAATCAATATTACTGAAACCTCTCCCTTCAATATCAATCTCAAACGTGTTTTCTAATCATTTTTCTTCTTTGCAGGAAGAGCTTTATAGATGAAGAGAAAGTGTCACCACACCCAAAGGGCCCAGGGAGTAAGCTAATTTTCCTTTAATAAAGGTATGTGGCATCCTCACCTGTATCGTGTTTACATCCAGCTAAGTTCATATACAACTTCTATAACCGAGGGATGATGATTCCTCCAGGAATCAGATTCCTCCGGGAAAAGTTGTCCTGACAAGTTCATTGAGACGAGAAATTTATCTCAAGAATTACATCCATAAATTGCATAGAAGTTCAATATTCCGATCCAATCAGCACCAGGTTGAAAGGTTCTGACTGCTTAATCAGTGTTCAATAAAATGGGTAGCAGTTATTTTATTTAAGTTTGTGCATTAATACAAGTGTTGTGGATATAGATATTTGTATGCGAATGGTTAATTGGTGTTCAATATTCAATAATACCACTTGTAACAAGCCCGTAGGCTGCTTTGGCAAGGGGGGGGGGGGGTCGGTAGAGAATATTGCGGAACTCCTAATGCGAGCGCCGCGGGGTCCATGTAACCATGCCCCCCCGGGAAAAATTTAGAAAATTTAGATGCCATATGGCGCGTTTTGGCGCATTTTGACAGCATATTTTCGACATCCTCCGACTGCATTTTTTCGACTGACTGTAATCGACTCGTTGTGTGAATGATAATCTTGTCGACTGGGAGATGGTTAATAGTCAACCATGGGAAACCCCCTCTGATCAAGATTATTATCATTAACTCCTCACTCCGGTGTGGTGGCTAAGAGTGTCCGGGGATAAGTGTCCCGTTTCCTATCTTTTTATTGAGTGACGAGTGTCCTACCTCTGGAGATATCTAGAGAAGAGTGTCCTAGCTGTGTTAGAAGATAGGAGCCGGACACTCTTAACCATGGGATATTCTTAGCCTCCACACCGGCCCGCCGATATGTTTGTGCCACTTTAGTTCACACTTGTTACGATCTGGTGAAGAGATGGATAAATCACGCCAACAATTCCTCCGATTGAGCCATCCTATTATCAAGAAACTGGCCCATGTTTATTACTGTATATTTCGCCGCTATCTGTCATAAAGAAAATATGTCAACCAGCTAAGGCTTGATCACGTTAAGAATAACAATGTAGTTGTCTTGTTGTCATCAATGTGCATGTCAAACTTTACTGTCTCAGTCACATTCAGGACTTCTACGAAAGGAATTTTATTCTTTCCAGGACGACTTTTCTATAAATGCCCAGATTTAAGGGGTCAGAAGAGAGGGTCCAATTAAGATCCAATTTTATGTTGAACAGTATATTTTGAAACATGTATTATTTGAATCGAACGAAGGACTTGCACTGTACTTGCAGTGGACGTACAATGGTCGGCTCAAGGGACCACCAGAAAGGTGTAAAAATGAATTACGTTAATGAGAGTGATCATCTTCCATAAATTATGGCTTAATTATGGCGCCTTGGCCGTAAATCAAGGCGCCTTGGCCGTAAATGGGCGTATATACTGACGACTTCGTCTACGTCAATGTGTAGCAATGCCAGGGAGGTCAATCGCTCCTGGCCCATGGATGCCCGCATGTAGGTGTGGAGGCGTCGCAGTGCGTTAGCACTGCGCTCACATTCACAAGAAGTAACTGGCAGAGTACACGCTAGCTGGAGCAGGACCCTAATATTTGGAAAGTACATTGGCTCACATTCCTTCAGAGCCGCTGACGGGGAAGAGGGTTGCTTATCAGCCGGCATATTCTCATATCTCAGCTTCCAGCGTAGCAGTTCATGAGGAACGAGTTCAGGAGATGGCAAATCTTGGCGGTAGGTATCTACTGCGCCTTGGATGTCAACCGCAGCCGTCCTTTGACATATCACGGCAGGCACCAACCCAAGAAGCGTGGAAGCAGTGATCTCCAATGTTGAGAATCGTTGCTCAAGGTTCGATTCAATATGGTCAAGGAATGGGATAGCTACATTCTTCTTATAGCAATCAGACACGGTCTCCGAGGGAACGTTGCTGCGGTGTTGCTGTTTTCGTGTGATGCGTGGCATACTCGGCACTGTATCGACCTTAGAAGCCATCCGCACAGCATGGTTGTAGATCTTTTGGAATCCCTCATCTACATTCGTCCGCTCCTCCCTATACACGTGTTTAATTTCATTGACCATAGTGTGTGCTTGTATGATATCGACGGTTGTTCCCTGCAACTGGACGGTGATACCAGACAAATGTGATAGATATTGATAGACAATCAGGAAGACAACTATGAAGTCGAACCCAGTGAAGCTTGCAAGAATTTGCTGAGCCTCGGTACGATTCACTGTATCCCAGTCGTCATACAGGTGGTTCTCAGGGAGGACTTGCTTGTGACCAATCACTTCCAGTGCCTCAACGATGAAGACGAAGGCCTGGTAGAAATGGCGATAGGCACTATGTCGCTCGGCCCAACGAGTCTGACACAAATCTAAGAGGGCTTTGCGTCTGGTTACTTCTTCGAACGACGATAGTCTGCTGTTGACAATAAATTGGAGAAGACCATTTCTTTTTGGACTCAGTTGGAAGAACTGACAGCAATGCTTAACTTTGTCAATCATATTGCGTACCTCTGGAAGCGCACATGAACTACTGATCACCAGATTTAAGCAGTGGCCACTGCAATGCTGGTACGTTGCCAGAGGGGCGTGCTCCCTGATGCGGGTTTGGACTCCAACGTTTTTAGAGGACATGTTGCTGGCCCCATCGTACCCTTGCCCCCGCATATTCTGTATTGGGATACCCAATTCCTCGAGTGATTTTATTATTTCAACAAGATGCTCGCCAGTGATTCTGGCAACATGAATGAATTTCAAGAACTCTTCTCGGATGTTGCTGTCCGCGTCAACACACCGCACACAGAGAGAAAGCTGTTCCGTGTTGTGCGATGCAACTTCGTCTGCAAGAATGGTGTAAAACCGTGATTCTTTCAGCCAGCAGATCGCGCAGAAGGATAAGTTTTGCCATCACTTCCAGTAGCTCATTCTGCGTTTGTGGTGACATAAAAGTCACAGCTTTCATTGCCGCGGACTCCAAATGACTTCTTAGGGTCTCATTGTGATTCGCAATTAGTTTCAGGAGAGCCAAGAAATTCCCTGGGTTTCCAGGTGTTGTGAGCTTGTTTGTGAGTCCCCGCGCAAAGCAATGCATTGTTTTCCACAGAATAAAACTGCTTTTATCACACATTTTAATATGCGTTTATTCCGCTCGATATTAGCGGCTCTATTCTTGTCCACCACAGCTTGAAGTGAACATTGGGAAATTTCCACAGTGCGGGCGAAGGCATCTGCCAACTGTAGCGATTCCTGGTGATAATGTGCACTTTCATGATTCTTGCACCTTTCAGACTTCTTGTTCCACGACATGAATGGCTGGTTCACAAAGTGTCCCACAAACAATACAAAATGCCCCGTCTGAGGTTTCACTGTACACCATCCAAGGATATTCATCTAGCCAACACCTCGGGAAACTGCGGTTACATCCGCCCAAATGTTTAATGGGAAAGGAGTACGAGGGCAACGGACTTTTGTGGTGCTTAAGAAATGCATACTTATCACCCAAATGCATAAGCTGGATCTCCCTGTCAATGTCTTTGACCGACATACCGACCTTAATGACGTTTCCAATGTCATAGTTCGAACTTTCCAGTTCATCGATTACAGTATTCTTATTTACATGTATGTTTGTTAGGTTTGTCGCTGAAGAGGAAGTTGGGGACTCGAGATCTGAAATTTCGGTGGGGGGGTGAGGGTCATGTTCAATGTTTCGTCCTGGGGTGTCAGAATCAGCTCCTAAGTTCTGCGCCGACGGGGCGCAACCAAGTGATCTACTTTGATTGTCATTGCTAGGTTCGCAAGATGCACTGTCCTCTGCAGTTTTCTGCCTTTTAGACTGCATAAAAGTGTCCAGGGTCTTAGAAGTTTTAGCTGCCTTCTTGCGTTGCCTCTCCCTTTGTTCTGGCCTCCCCATTGTAAAATGTCCGTGCGGACCTAGCGTATAATAAAACGCCAAAGCTGCAGACGGGCGTACACACTGTAGCTGCCTCAGCCGGCAGAGTTGCTTCATTTGTTATTCAAATTACGCAGGAACGCATTTTTGCGTCTGAGTGCCTGTGTCCTATGATTTAACCCACCCGGACAATGACATCAGAAAAGGGTCACTTGGATACCAGTGTTCAGCCTAGCTAAAAACATAGCACACCGGACACAGTCTATGAGGACCACCATATCTGTTACACCGCAGGGGCGGCGGAAGCGGGGGGGGGGGGGCAGATGGTGGGAGCTCAGTCCCCCCGCCCAGTTTCAACAAAAGCTGGGTGACTTTTTCATGATTTTGGTCCTAATGTAACCAGATATACAGGCCGGGGTTTTTTTCCGCTCTTCAGGCTAGGTTTTCACGGAGCGGCGATTTTGCACTGGATGGGCCCGTTGCTGTTTGGTTTAAAGTGCTCTGATTTGCTCATTCCTCTGTTCCGTTCGCAATGACCAATAATTGTTTTAGATGTTAATTTACGTAGAAATTGCATTAGCTTTATTGGACGATTAGCTGATTATCAAATTTAGAAATCAAAATTGCGTGCATATTATTTCTTTTTTTGTGTTCATACTTTTCTCTTCAAACGTGTCAGCGCTCTCCAACCCTCTGCTGAAATTTTAATTTCTTCGAGATCACTGCGTATAGTTCGAATTTTGAAAAGGAAAAATACTTTTTTTACATTCAAAAGTTATCAACTCAATTGTTCTTTTAAATGACGAGAAAGATCACAAAAACAATTTCAAAATGCAGCTGATTATATAGTGATGATATGTCGTTTTATATGCCGGAAAGCGGCCAGAATGCGTCTACAGCCATCTAGGAGCGCGGGGCTTTAGGCGGGGCAATTAGGCAGGGTAACAGACCGAGCTTCCTTGTTGATTTATTATTTAATTACAACATTTTCACCATTCGAACTACTAACTCAGTATTAATTTATCTTAATTGTTATTGCCGGTGTGGAGACTAAGAATGCTCCATGGCTTGGAGTGTCCGGCTCCTATCTTCTAACCCAGATGTCTTCAGAGCACGAACACTCTTCACTTAACAAAAGGATCCGACACTTGCCCGGGACATTCTTAGCCATCACACCGCCATGAGACACCCCGCCCCCTCCCTCCTCATTTGTTTCTGCTTATAGCCAACTCTCATATATATATATATAGTGGACCATTTTCTTATGATTCCCCCCCTCCACTCCCTCTATTTTTTTTATCTCGCCTAACATACTGAGGTTTTTGCTGTACGCCCCCTCCCCCTCCCCTTTCACATTCTTGTAGCTTTTCACGAACATTAAATTGCGTTAATAGCAATATTTTTACGCTAATCACTGAATGTTAAATTGCGTAATTGATCATACGAACCTGAATAATTGTTTCCAACGAGCTGTGAGGATTGTAGCGTAACTGGACTATCTACTGAACACGTAATGGGAGCTGGATCCAGAACTATTTTTATTCAGGTCAATATTATCTATAATTTGTTGCGAGCTGGCGGCCGCGTGTGGGTCCTTCCGTGCACTTTGAATTTTTTTTCCCCGGCAGCGGAACTCGGTCTGCTCTGCGGGGGGGGTGCGCACGTACCCCCCGAACCCACCACCCCCCCCCCCAGCCTACGGGCCTGTGTAATATGAGAATCTGATCGATGCGCAGGAAAATTTCACACAAACAAATGTCTAGTCCGTCATTTAATATTCAGGCGTCGTCCATTAATCCAAAGGCCTAATTCTTATAACAGCGTTAGAGCAAAATTAAAAAAAGAAATCATAGTATACACAAAAATAGGCTAGTTTCCTACAAAAATGAAGCTATCAACACTTTTCAATGATGCTGGTGTATTGTATAAGTATGTCCTGGTTAAGGGTGTCCCTTCTCATAACCTTTTCTATAGAAACTAAGGACGGACACTTGTCTTCAAAATGTATAAAAATGTCCTAGCTGAGTTAAAATATAGGAGCCGGCCAATCTTAGCCAGCGGACATTCTTAGCCTCCACACCGGCAAGACATCATGATGTTCAAAAAATAATAAATCTGTATCGCTGATCGGTGTTCTTGAGAATCAAGTCGTTATCTAGAGAATGACTAGAATGGCAACATTACCGGTGATCGATGTTTGTCTTCTGGATGGATTTTCTGTAAAACGAAAGCCGTAAGATTTTGTAATTGTTGACCGTATGTCTACCAGATACATCGGAGACGTTATCTCACTCTCAGGAATATACGCTTTCTTTTGACACGGGTTCTATAGTATACGGATGTCGGTTAATTGTGTGCATGTCGTAAATCTTTCTCACTGTGACGTTAGTCGTTCATAGATGTCACGTTTGTAGATCATAAAAATCGTAATAGCCCCAATGTATCTAATTTAATAAGAAAAAGGCATTCGCCCGTAAGGCGTTCCTCGGTGATCATGACATGGCTAGATTGTTTCCGTTGCGACATAGTGTAGAGATTTCCAGTTCTGCATTCATATAGCAGAATTGGATAGTCAAACTAAGGTAAAATAATAGTATCTGCCCATCATCCTAGTGATTGAATTTACCACATTGCAAATACATTTATCAAAACTCTCTCCATCGTTATAAAACGGGCACATTTGCTCCACATCTCATTTGAAAGATGTCAAATTTCCCATTTTCCAATCTCCAGTGCTAGTTTTCAAATTATTCGTGGATCCTAGACAAAAAAATGGATTTACTCAGTTTTTGGCATGTAGTCTTTATGGAATCTGCCATCAAAATTCAATCTTGGTACAATGAGCACGCGAACCTCACCTTTATAACCGTTAGCATATAAGATCAATGGTTATAGACACGAAGATCGAAAAATACGTCGCCATTTGTAGTCAAACGATCCACCATTTTGCCTTTTTGCCTTTTCTATGCTTCAAATAACAGAACCTTTCATTAAAAAGTTGCAATCGTTGCTGAACTGTTAACTAGAAAGCAAAACAAATGCCAAAGTGTTTAGAGGAAATTAGTACCCCAAGTACATTGACCATGGAACGCAAGCATGTTATATTTGGTCACAACTGAAACAAAATGCATCACTTGATTAGTGTGTTATGGTATAATCTAGCACTGGCTGCATAAACCCACATTTTGCCTCCTCCCCACCCACAAACAACATTTTCATAGTCGATTGCCGGACTATAATTATAATACGGGTAATAAGGAGTTCAAATAGTAGGCTTTCCATCAGAAAAAAATATCCTAAGTAGCTGTTGAGATTTCGACGAATGGGGGAGGGGGTGTGCGGACTATCGATTCTGATAAATTGGGCGGTATTTACAAGAGGTGAATTGGCAATAATAAATGTAGCCGTAAACATCTTAACCGTGCCCATAGGGATATAAGAAAGTGACATAAGACAGATTGCATGTTCAGAGCCAAACTTTTTCATTTAACCCTACCTGGCCTGCGGAAAGTGCCCCCCTAGTGAACTTTTCTCTGCTGCTCCGAAACGACAAAACCGAGGAGGCTGAAACTTGGTGACTTTTAAGCTTATCTTATTGGGGTCATTTTGAGCCTATTTTCAATAACCCCCGGGCAGAGGATCATGGGTAAATTCAAAATGGCGCCCATGTGGTATCCGCGAAAGTCGTGTTTTTCAATCTTTTCGCTCCATTTCTTCACATTTTCCTTGCGTAAAAGGCCTTAAGAGTATTTTATTTATGTAAAACTAATTATTCTCTATTTTATTAGATTTTTTTCGAGAGAAACATCTGAAAAATGAAAATTTCGAAAAGTCTACCCCAAAAAGGCCGAAAAATGGCTTCCGAGAAGATTACGTCACTGTGACGTCATCATGGCGGCCATCTTGGATTTTTTTACATTTTCCGGTAGAGCTTGAACCCAAGATACTGTGTGGTAAGTTTCAGCGCTCTAGCCTTAGTGGTAGAGAAAATATATAGGGGGGGGGGCACTTTCCGCCCCCCCCCCCCAGGCTGCGATACACCCCAAATCGCCCAGGTTAAGGGGTAAGGAAACATTATTATCTTAAGGTTCAATATCTCATTGCAAACAGGCTTCCAAATTCGATTTTCGCCTGATACTAAATCAAGTCTACAGATTGATGGAAAAAGTCTTTATATCGAAACCTAAGATTTTAAAACCTGACAGACCAGACCTGATTTAATTCGCAGGTGTTACTCACATAGGTCACATATGCCCTATCTGGCCTGGGCGATTTAGGGTGTACCGCAGCCTGAGGGCGGGGGAGGCGTCGGGAAGCGCCCCCCATTATAAATTTGCCTAGAGGGCTGAAACTTACCACACTATATCTTTGGGTCAAGCTCTACACGAAAATGTGAAAAAATTCCAAGATGGCCGCCATGATGACGTCACCATGACGTCATTTTCAAAAGAGCATTTTTGGACGATTTTTCGGTCAAAATGTTCGAATTTTTAATTTTTGATTTTCTTCACAAAATCTGCATGATAAATTAGTAAATAATAATCTGATATGAAATAAAATAGGTTTTCCCCACTTTTCCATAGAGAAAAGCAAACATTTTGAAGAAATATGACGAAAACAGCACTTTTCTGGTACCCCACATGGTCGCCATTTTGAATTTACCAATGATCCTCTACTCGGGGGTCATGCAAATAGGCTCAAAATAACCCCAATATGAAAATCTAAAAAATCACGGAGTTTCGGCTCCCAATTTCTTGTCGTTCCGGAGATAGGAGCAAAAAACCAACAGGGGGAGCGGAAAGTGCCCCCCCCCCCTCCCAGGCCAGGTAGGGTTAAAGGAAACTACTGGTCATAAATTGTAGAAAATCTCTTCTCACTGGCTCGTCGGTTTTCCGTAAGCAAAATTACCAGGTTTTCTTAACTGATCTTTTAATTACTACAACATTTGGGCATGGAATTTGAACACAACACTACACATATGTAGAACTATGCCTATGAACCGATGTACAATGCATTTGTTCTGCTTACGGCATCTCCGAAAGCTGCTTAAATCCATCAACACCAAACTTAAACGATACCCCAGGATATCAAGCACGCGTTTCATCTATATGCAGCAAAAAGCTGGGATTAGCATCGTATTTATAACATGGTGTCAACTGATGTGTCATCCGCAGTGACCTGTCCCATAAACAGGGAGATGGTGAGTAACGAATCTCCTTTCGTTGATATGCTTATGAATAGCGACTCTTACACCGTGGGCATTATTTATCGATCACCTGAAATAGTTTCCATCCATGATGGCAAATCTCAAACCTGACAGTAGTACATGTATAATCATGGGTGACCTTAACAAATCCCCCATGGCCACACTTATCGCTTTGAAACTATTCATCAAAGAGTTCTGTGGTATGTATAATGAACATTGGTAACCTCTGTGTCACGAAAAACAAAACTCCGTAAACCAAGGATATCTTTCGAAATCTCAGATTCTATGGACGAGAAAGTATAATATTCAGTCAACATGTACGAGGTAATGAACAAACCAATTTAATTTGCTAAACCACACCCTAAAATAAGCAAAGAAAAACTATTTTGACCAGCAGCGTTCAGAATAAATGATATTGAAGGAGTATAACGAATTTCTAAATGATCCATGCCGAAATGAATTTCAGTTAGACACCAACTAATGACAAATAGATTAATTAGTCTGAAGAATAGTGCACCCGGTATTGCTGGACTATGTTTGTCTTCAATTAAACCAGTGTAAGATTTCACCATAGAGCCCTTTTGTCACATTACAAGTTGATCTTCCTGGATGTAGTTTCAAAAGCATTTAATGTGGTTATAGTGATTCCCCTGTTCAAAATTGGTGAAGGTCGTTGAGAAGGTTGTGGCTAACGGAATACTCCTTATCTTAGAAACATGCAATATAATTGCGATAACCCATATGGCTTTCTAGCTAATGAATTAAAATTTTTAGCAGTTATATCGCTGCATGATAAATTGTTTGCAAAGGCCAAGATGTATTCTATCCCAACTCTTCTGATCCTATCAAAAGCATTTGATACAGTGAACCACAATATTTTTCTATATAAATTATATCAATGGGGATTTAGTGTAAACGAATGGTTCCGTAGACATTTATCGTCTAGAACTAAGTGTACACACCATAAGGGTATCACTGCATCGTCTTTTCAATCCAGTTCACCAGGTTTGACATTCAATACCCCCTCTTACTGCTCCGTTATAAAGTTACATTAGTCACCAAGCCAGATCAAAAACTAATCACACAGGGATTCTCAAATATTTTAATAAAGTCAATCGTGAAGTCAAACTATAAATGTATTGTATCACGAGTTGGAATAAATGACTGTGCTTCTATTGACTGCTGACAGTATCACCGCAGCCTTTGAATATTTGCTTCTCACACAGCGCATGTATAAATCTGATATCTGTGGTGAACATCAAGCTCCAGTAGAAATCTGTACTTTGTCAATAACGAATCAGCCTTCCAAATACCTTTTGAAGGTACGAACAGAACCCTTCTAGATGGTGATGGTCTGCACCTCAGCTTCCCCTGCTCAGCTCATCTCCTCAAAAATATCAACGAAGTATGCAGCATTATTCGAATGTGAACAACAAGAAAAGGACGAATACCACAAATCTAAGAGGAAATTCTTATGCACATCTCCGGTGCCATCGATGGAGAATCGGATCACCTGCGTCCTATTATGCTGTAATTCGAAGAAACATAATAGGATACAAAGTAAAACACTGTAAACAGTAGTTTAGTCAGGAATATCTTACATCATCTCTAAATGATGAGCCAGTCAGTTCAACTGTATTATGAAATCTTAAGTTAGAACTTTTAGTGCTAAACCAGAGAAATACTCTACATATTAATGCGATTCATCAGCTTTTTCACAGAAAAAAACTTACCGTTAACTAATCCGCTCTATCAATACATGCATTTTCCAAACCACTCGGGGTCTCGATTTGTAGTTCTGTGCATAATAAGTTTGATATTCAGCTAGATATTTGTGCTGAATGTAATACTATTTATTCATACGAAGTAGGCTTCATTTGCAAATTGTCCGGTAACGAGTGAGTGAGTGAGTCAGTCCATCCGAATCCTTTCTCCGGCAAAATAAGGAGAACCGTTGACATTAGAACCTTTTGGGCATGAACATGCATTAGGGGACTGTTACTAGCAAGTGATGAGCTGACCTACTTCTCATGAAAATTTGACCTACTTACGTGACCTATAAACCGCGTAATTGGCATTACACACATAAATCATATGAAACCCTACTTCGTAGGTCCTGTGACGTTAGTCACACTGCCATATTATGATAGTTCATTACTATGTTCCCGAAATATGTCGATCGGACATCAGGATAATTATTCTCAGACCACCCATATTAACCCTGGGAGGGAGGCCCTATGCCCCTACCAAACTTTCTCCCCTATCTCCGGAACGACAAATATTGAAAGTTGGCCCTCCCTGACTTTTTAGTTGATCATATTGGGCGAATTGCATAACACGCCAAGTAGGGGATCATAGGTAAATTCGAGATGAAGGCCATGTGGGGTACCAGAAAAGTGATATCTGAAAAAATCTGACCGATGGGCTTTACGTCAGCAGCTAATTGTTCGTGGTCTAAAAAGCTCGTACCCCCGAAAATCGCCGATTGAGGACTGACTTGAACGCATATACCCCTACACCATCCAGCGAGTCCCCATCTGGCAGCGCCCGTCCAGCGGGTTCCCATCCAACCAGCCCCCTTCATACCACCAGTCCCGGTATATCATCCAACCATGAAGAACCAACCCAAACCCGTACAAGAGAATGAGCACAACATGAACTCGAGGCTATTGAAGGGTGTGTTCAAAGAAAGCATGTACGACGAGGTGGGCGAGACGTTGGAAGCCACAGAAAACAAGTTTCACCACATAGGGTATCCGAAGGAGGAAGCCGCAATTTTAGCCCATAACACATTGGTACCCAGATCACGACGGGCTTTACGTCAGCCTTATGTCGGCCTGGTGACCCATATGAAATTGCTGGACAAGGACCCGGTTCATATGGAAATCGAAAGGACAGCATCGATGTTGAAATCCTCAGGGATGAGCTGGACAGCGGCGTATGTCAGAGCGATGGCTCAAAAGAAACACCTGTTTGAACGCATCATTAAGATCAAAAGCATCCCACTATAAATAGCCCACACGACACCATCTTCCTTATTTCACCAGGAGCATTACAGAGTCCACCTTGCTTGATGTAAACTTTGAACCCAACAACGAGGATATTATAGCCGAAGCTTTACGTCAAGCCGACGTTCAGGGTGCACTCCAGAGATTCTTTCATTCGGCAAAGAATAGACCATGGGTTTGCTTTTCGGCCACCAATTGTCGTCAAATCTTCAACCCAAATAACTTATATGTATATATTTTCTGAAAGAGCATGATTGAATTATTATTTTAAGACACAGCACTGATATGTTATAGTAAAATGAATCTCAAACATTCCCCTCCAAGCTTGCATTTTTTTTCCTAGAAAACCGCTTAAAATGTCGAGAAATGGTAAAATTCTGCTCAATTTCCAGAAAAATCTGTAAGAGCGATTTCTAGTAAAATTTTTCTCATGTTCCCAGGTCGGGTACCAACTTAAAAAGGTGAAAAAGTGTAGGTCGACGTGCCCGTTTTTTGGTACGATTTTCTCTCCGTAAATGAGTCCTGATTTATAGTCACACCCGAGGGGCATAATTGAGGCAGGACAAAATTTACTCCATGACCCCGATCACCGTGTAGACGAAGCCAGCCATCGATCTGTATATCCTCGTTTGCAGCGTTGATAACTCTAAACAGGATGGTATTATAGATATAAGCTATTAAGAAGGCAAGAAGAACTATGATGTAGCAGAACACGAACAGTATATCGTATTATGAAATTAGACAGGGGCCATTGCTACGAAACTGTGGAGGACCACCTCAATTCGATGCTATTATTAATACAGCTCAAGGTGGTACCACCGAGATCGTTCAGCACCAACGCATGCGCGGTCATCTTATCACTCTCATGAATGACATCTAATGGGTGACCGGGTATTTCTTCTGCTGCATTAGAAAAAGATAATACTCAAAGAGGATACCAACATAACTTCCCGTGCCCAGAATCTGCTGACCCTACATGAGGTATTTTAAACCTTTATGGAGAC
Organism: Hanleya hanleyi; assembly: GCA_036873755.1. Lineage (NCBI taxonomy): Eukaryota > Metazoa > Mollusca > Polyplacophora > Lepidopleurida > Hanleyidae > Hanleya > Hanleya hanleyi. Next base: position 52,110 of record JAVTVY010039008.1, on the reverse strand, counting down.
GAAACTGGAGACAGAAAAATTTCTTCGTCAACCCCCAACATGATAATGTCCGTCCATAGATGATCGATAATGCATAAGGCGCTGAAATAAGGCGATGAGGCGTTGAGACGGGCGTTAAGGCATAACTATGGGCGTTGACGGGCGTCACTACATTTCGATGAAGAAGCCGATGAGCCCACTGAGGAAGCAGATATTAATACTGAGACTGCTATTAGTTCACTGACTGATACCGATACAGAGACTGCTGAGAGTCTATCTACTGATACCGGGAGCCTTACCTCAGATGGCCAGGTTACGTTCCAGGGAAGTGAGCGATACTGTACCGATCGAATACGCCGGACAGAATAGCTTACAACAGGCGTACATCCAAATGCGCCCGAACATCAGGAGAACAGCCATGGCGATCTATGAACAGTATAGCCTGCTGCCGCTTGAAATGAAAAGCGACCCCAGTTCATCATGAAGACCAAGCGTCACATGGAAGAGGATGTGGGGTTACCACCCACCGAGGCCCTGGAAAACGCTATCAAAATGCGCAAACAGCTGTTCGAGGACATCTTGCTTCAACGGTATCCTGGACTGCTCTACAATGCATAGGCCAAAAGCGACCATGACCGAAGATTGAACTTTCCGAAATGCCAGCTACTGATTGGACAAGAGCATGCTTGAATTGTAAACATACCCAAACACGGCTCCACTTCGGCATTGACAGAATCCTACGGGAGCCTCACCTCGAAGATGAACGCCGCCTTATTGAAAAAAAATCAGTACAAATTACAACACATATAAGGGAAGTGGGAAGAGGTGCCGACATACTGACAGAGTCATATGACTTCACAGTAGCATATCTGCCTGCCTATATTTGACCCTGGTTACACTCATGTTGAGTGGAGATATTGAACTTTGCCCAGGCTCGACTTTCAAACTATTTTATCAGAATACTGAAACTAAACGAAGCCCTGAAAAATTAGAAACCTTCAATGGTGACATGGAATACGACTTCATCTCTATCACAGAATCATGGCTTCACAACAATATTTCTGACGGTGAAATTTTGAACGACTAAAATACCATACATCGCAAGGATAGAGATACTAATGTAACAGCTAACGCAATGAAACAATGTGGTGGCCGCGCTTAAACGATTCAACTCTAGAAAAAGACCGGATTTTGAAAAAGATATAGAATTTATGTGGGTGCAGATTTATTTCAAGTAATTCAGCCTGTTTCTCGAAGTTGTCTATGCCCCTTCATGGTCGAATCTCGACACCCCGACAGGACTTGAATTTTCACGCGCCAAAGTCTATAATTGTGTGAACCTAGATCGAGATGTTATTGTTCTATGTGGGGATTTCAACCGACGTGATATCCAGTGAATACAGGTGAACAATTACGTAAACCCACATAGCTGAAGGGAGAACCAATCAGATAGCTGCATTGAAATTCTTGAGGAGTTCGATCTCCAGCAATTTAACATCTACAATACGTGTAATAATCACGTTCTAGATCTTATTTGTGCGAGTGGTGCGTATTGTGAGGTTAGCATTACGGACAAAGCCGTGGGTTCTAAACACTAGGCCATACACTGTGATCTTAAGTTTACATGCGAAGAAAAACCCTACCATGCGGAGAGAAAAGTGTAAAATTTCAGAAAAGCTGATTTGAACACATGACAGGCCTTCTTGCGACTGTAGCATGGGACTCGATAATAAATGAGAACACTGAAACGAGCGTGGTAAACTTCTAAGACATATTATATGCCACCATCAAAGAGTGCGTACCTATTGTCAGAATAGGTGCTCGTAAATTCCCACCCTGGTTCGACAACGACCGGATCGCTCTACTAAGACAAAAAGAAGTCAAGGTGTACTACTCACTTTTTATTATTTTCCACCCTTAGAAAAAAATTCAAAGCGGCAAAGCGCTCTAAATATTCTGAGTATGTTGAAGACATCGAAAAATCTTCTGTGTCAAACCATAAACGCTTTTGGGGATTTGCCAAACCAAACGATCCTCTGGCTCAATTTCTGAATTTATTAAATGTCAGGCGAATCAAACCGCCGACACAGACCAAATTGTTGAATTTTTAGGGACTTCTTTCATAGTGCTTTCACGACGTCACCCGTTGTCCAGCTCCCAGACATGGACTAATTCTAAGACGACATACTAGCCGAAATATGAGTGAACGTGGTCGACGTTAGCCAACTATCAAAAGATTTGAACGTACGCAAAGCGTGTGGGCCGGATAAGATTTCTGGCCTACTACTGACTGAATATGCGGAGAAATTGGCAGTACCGTTGTGCATGATATTTAACTTGTCATTATCTTCCGGTACCTGTCCATCCCAATTCAAACCAGTTAACGTCACACCCGTCTTCAAGAATGGTGACCTTCACGATGTATCGAACTATCGGTCAATATCTCTGCTACCATTTTTCGGGAAAACATTTGAGAAAGCTGTGTAAAGTAGTATCTTTGAACATGTGAAAATCAGCCTTATCACCGAACAACATTGTATCTTAATAAACAAAGACACCATATCTAACTTAGCCTGCTACGTTGATCACCTTGCGAACGCCTTTGATTCAACAGACGGACTCCGTCTACCTAGATCTGAGCAAGGCCTTCGATTCCGTGTAACATGAACTGCTTATAAATCAACTGAATTTTTCTGGATTCTCTGGAACAGTACTAATGTGGCTAGACTCATACCTCAGTAACAGAATGCAAAGAGTAACCTTGAATGGCAAAGAATACTCTTGGAAGCCAGTAATATCTGCCGTGCCCCAGGGATCACTTATTGGTCCTTTACGGTTTGCTTCGTATATTAATGACATATCTTCATGTATTCCCCAATCAAAAGTGTCAATTTACGGAGACGACACCTAAACTGTTCAAAACGGTGAACTTTGCCAAACTCCTTCAACAAGACATGAACAGTGCTGACTGGTGTAGTAGATGGAAATGAAAACTTAATGTTGTGAGATGCTGTATAATACCCTTCACCACCAAACACCATTTCTTTTGACTACATACTAAATGGCGCTCCCCTAGAACGTGTGCTATCTGTGAAGGAACTTCAAACACCACGTCAGTCTGATTGTTAGCAAATATCTAGAGATGCTGGGCTACCTAAAGCGTACATGTAAATCTTTCTCCAGTGTTGAGGACCTAAAGTCAATTTACCTGACATTGGTACGCTCCAATCTTGAACACGCCTCTGCAATCTGGTCGCCCCAGCAAAAGTATCTGGTTGACAAAATAGAAAATGTTCAAAAAAAAAAAAAGTTTGTCAAATTCCTATGTTTTAAATCTAAAACAGGTTATTCATCTGGCCAGTATTTAAACATATGACCTCAACTTTCTGCACAAATGTATTCACTTTATCTTGTTGAACAAGTAGAATATAATTTTCCATCTACAACTCGTCGACAAATCAATGTGTTTAGACCGTCGAATGCCAGAATAAATGTTCGGAAATTATCCTTCTTTCCAAGATCAATGGCACTGTATAATTCTCTGTGTCTTCAAAACAAATCATTTGATATCTTTGCCAAGTGTTTTCCGCCAAGACTAAATCTATATTGTATGCATGATGACTGTATAGCGCACTTCTTCAACAAACCGAAGAACGACTGTTTTATCATAATGTATTGTATTATACTTTTATTACAACCTACCATTTCAACTACCCAGCTCCAGATTCATGTATACAGAAGTGGCCAAGTCCTAAGTATATTTATTTAATTATTTATTTATGTTTATTTAACTTTTTTTTTTTTTTTATTTTAGTTTTTCTTTGTCTGTTTCTATTTATTGATTTTTTTTACATATATGTATATGAATATTTTTTATTATTTCATCTGTCTTGTTATTTTTAATTAGTTTTATTTTAATTTTTATTCTTTTATTTTAATTTTATTTTATTTGTTTTTCTTTTTTTTATCTAAAGATCTTTATATTAAAATTATTATCATTTATGTAAAAGTGCGTGGAAGGATGAGTGTTTTTATCAGACCTGTAACTGGGCTCTAGGCGTGTTGGATTCTGAAATAATTAAACCAAATAAACCATAAACCAAGAAGTGTGGTCAACATACGTTGACAAGACCACCCAAAGAGAACTCACAGGGGTGGGGGAAGAGTAATAGCCTACATCAGTGTAGATATTCCATACACGAGGCGAAAAGATCTTAAAAGTGACAGCATCAAATATAAATAAGTATAGCCTAGATTTGAAAAACGCCTGTGAATTATTCGACACATGTGTGGGACCAATATTAAATTATGGATGTGAAGTGTGGGGTTTCCATCAAGCCCTCACGGTGGAACGGGTACATCGAACATTTTGTAAGCAATTATTAAGAGTGAACATGTCTACCCCACATGCTACGTAATAACAGGCGAGTTCGGGTAGTGAAGTACAGGTTGAAGATTATGCAATCAGATAACTGTATTCTGGAGAATGTATATTTTAATATGAAGGTGCTATCTGAGAGTGGTGTTAAGAACTGGGTTACATTAGTCAAACAATTATTATATAGTTATGGCTACGGAGAAGTATATCTAGTTCCACAATCTGTTATTAGTCCAGTATTTTTAGCAGATTTTTAACTGAATGTCGTGCCCATTTACAGTCGCCAATATTCTTCTTCTATAGATATATCACAGAACACTGTACTCACGAAGATTACTTATCAAAAATTACAAATGTTTATCATCGTATAGCATTAACGAGATTTAGAACATCATCTCATAATTAAAAATAGAAACTGATCGTCATGTTAGTACACTAGACCGAGAACATGGAATATGTGAAAACAATGCAATTGAAGTTGAGTATCATTTCCTCTTAATATGCCCTTTTTACAAAGAATTGAGAGAAAAATATGTAAATTAGTGTTTCTGCGAGAAACCAAGTGTATATAAAGCTGTTATTTTATTATCGAGTAGAACTCATTCTGTCCTCCGGAAATTAGGAAAATGTGTGCATACTGTTCCGCCATGAATATGAAAGAGAGAGAGAGAGAGAGAGAGAGAGAATTAAGGTTTAATGTCGCGTTCAGCAATATTAAACCTTAATTCTCTCTCTCATATACAGAAATGTTTAAACTTTCAATCCTGAAGACTTTTTAAAAGATCTCATTGAAAAGCCTTGGTCAGTTGTGAAGATAGAGGAAAGTCCAAATCATGTCCTCAACGTTTTCACAGATCTAATTAATAAAGCAATTGATAACAATGCTCCTCTGTGTGAAAAGCAAGTGAAGACGAAGAAACTCCCTGAATGGTTACACAGTGAGAAAGGTTGTGTAGCCTAGAATACAATGAACAACTGTCATACCAGCAATGATTAGGATAATGCTAAAATATGACGGAACAGCGCAAACCGGCTTTTGCACAACGGCAAGAAGGAGCACTTTGAGAAACTAGTGTCCGAAAATAGAGAAAGGCCCCAAAATATTCGAAAAATCTTGAAAAAACTGAATCTCTTACAATCTTAAAATCTGTACAGTCGATCAAAATATGTTTGTGAGATCTTCGTGCCATGGGGCTGGTTCCTTTTTTAGTAAATTTTCGTGAGTTAATCGGGTATGGCCGATTGCACCTCGCCTGATCATGGCTTGATAGAAACGTTTCTGGCTTCGCAGATGAATAAATCATACAGTTGTTTGAAACTCATGAAATTTGTTATTATCCTCAGCATGCCATAAAGTTTGAAAAGCTTTCTCACATAAGCACAGATAAAGGGTCTGAAATCGCTATATGGGGTTCCAACAGGATCAACCTCATTATCTAGGGCTGTCTTAACCATTTCATCAGCTTCAGTATTTCCTTTGATGCCAACGTGGCTAGGCAACCAGCAAAACACAGCATCAATCTGTTGATGAAATCTACGATCATATAATTGAAGAAAGTTCAAAATGGTGGGGCGAGTTCCACTCTCAATCGCTTGAAGGCATGCCAGTGAATCTGAGAATATGACATATTTTCCTCCTATAGTAGACCCAATACCTTCTGAAGCTAACAATAGAGCTTTGGCTTCGGCAGTGAAAATCGAACTTTTACCTAGAAGTTGAAAGGTTTTAGTTTCGGAACTAAAGATAGTAGCACACGCTAGCTACTATCCCCATCTGTATAACCATCTGCATAAATAGCTTGATGCTATCTGTATTAATATCTCAATAGACCAAATGAAGTTTCACATCTTAGGCCCAGTTTGAGTCTATTTGCATTATACTCAGCAGAAAACATAATAATTACATTAAAAACTTATCGGGTTTTTCGTTTAATTATTTTCATTTCCACGAAATCCATAAATATAGACAAAAAGGCTCGGTACACCAAAAGATATCATGTTCTTGGTCACGTCCAATTAATCGAGGCATTTTTGCGTTGCACTGGAGATGGATCGCGAAATTTCTCGGCTGAATCTGGTATCCGCACGGTTCTATGTCGATTGAATCGTTTCGGTTTTTAGATAGAAATGAAATTCATCGGTGCTCTCCAAGAGCTTCCTGGTTTTATCTGCCCGTGTTTTGTTGCTGTTAATTTGGCCGCTTCTTAGCGTCTCGCGATCGTGAGATCAGAGTGTTGCGCGGATACGATATTTAGGGGTCGCTTGTCGAATACGCACGCCACGGCATAAAATAGAATCCCGGCAACGAAATTTTTTTTCAAACGATTTTTCCATGTTATTCAACGATTAATCTGTATGTCATGACATTTTCTTAAATCTAATTGAAACAAAAAAGGTAAATTTATATCACGTTCTATTAGTTATTGCAGATGTACTGTGTCTAGCAAATTAACCAATAATGAAAGTAAATCGGAGTGTGAACAGGCTTTGGACCAAATCAATGACACATATGGTGTCACATCCACTGGATATGACTGGAATATTAATAGTATGGAAGCAAGTGTTAATGATTTTTTTATAAAATCACTTTGAACTGTACATATACATGAATCGTTTCAACCGACAAGTGAATATTAAGTAAAGTGTTCGACCGGTGTATTAACCTACATGTAGGTTCGATTTTTTTTCGCTTGGTAGAATTTATCGCAGATTCTATTTTTTCCTGAGAATTACTATCTTGTGATATGCTAATTGATCTCAGTTGTTTGAAGGAATTATTTGATTTTACGTATCTTGTGTTTCACAATTTGATTATATCTTCTTTTTTAGTTGGGCACGATTGTCTCAAGTTAAATCACCATACATCTATTTTTGCGAACTACCTTCCTAACGGCAATAACCTGCCCAGTATATCAAACTTGAAACAAATTCCAACAAAGACAATTATCAATAATTTTTATTCTGATATAAGCTTGACTAGAACAGGCTAGTGTAAATAATGACAATTGTTACGTCATAAACGATAATAGGATAAACGTAACAGAAAACTTTGTGAAGTCAAGGATTAACAATCAAATATTTATTTACAATACTAAAATCATATACAAATTAAGTAATGTTGATACAACAAACAAATGAGAAATATAGTCTTACTGTTCAACACTATACCGGTGTATACTCCACGGCCCTTGTTGTCGTGCACAAAACTTTAACAGTCCGTGGTTACGCGCACAAATCGCTGTTCTGTATTTTGATAGTAACACTGCTCAGTTGTTTACAGTTCCAGCAAATGTCCGATTTCCGACAGTTCAATCGTACACCACGCAGCGGTCAAAACACATGAGTAATTTGGTCTTTTGGTCTTTGATATATGTTGGCATTCGTGGGAAGTTGATGCTGGGTCGACATCGGGCCTTACAGACTAGTCTTTTGTGTTAATTGCCGTCATTTACATCTGACGACGATACAGCTCACCAATCTCCAATGTACGAGTTGTCACAGCGAAACAGCTCACCAATTACCAGTATACGAGTTGTCAGAGCATTTCCATCATAGCTCTCTAGATTTGTATCTAATACCGCTTATGCCGGTGCTAGGGGCCGTGTGGTCATATCATCCATGTTGCTACATGAACAGGTACAATAAAAGCGTACCTGAGATACAACACATATCACGAATCGTTAGATTCTTGGTATGTGCTTTAGAATAGGTTTACCAGAAGTCTATTCTGTGAAGTCATATGACGCAGTCAGTATGTCGACACCTCTTCCCACTTCCCTTATATGTCCAACAGTCAGTAATCTCAGGCAAAGGTAATATCCAGATAGTAACACAAGCTAATGCACCCACATAAAATCCAGGTTGAATCCTTCCACGATCACTAAATGTCAGGCTATTTATACTCTATCGGGCATTCGAGATTATTCTACCAAATCAAGAAGCTCTCACCGGTACAGCATTGACGTATAATCTAACCCATCAAAATCCATTTGATCAAAATCTTCACAGGAGTAGCATTAGAAAAATCACTTGAAAGTGACACAAAACCATTGTGGATAAATGGTTCAAAAATCTCCATAACAGGATTTGCAAACCTGTCAACCGTATCCTTGATAGAATTAATAGGAACAGTGTCCTTGGCCATCTTAACGTCATATACATTATGAACGTCACTAACCTGCTTGGGTATAGATCTTGAGGTGAGGAAACCACTGGGCTTTTGAAAGGCTTGATCTTGTTGGGTTTTTTTCAATTTAAAACAATCAGTCATTAAATGGTCGTCCCTCTAACAATAGCTGCAAACGGGAGACTTATTTTGAGTGTTAAAAGTGGGTGACTGAGACTTCGTGTTTGACCTTTGACCTTTTTAACTGGGGGTAAAAGTTTTAGGCCTTGAGAAAGAACTGGGTTTGTTACCTGAGAGATTAGACTGGAATGAACTTGGCTTAACAGCATTGACACATAATAATTTGTGTGTCAGAGCGTATTCATCAGCAAATCGTGCTGCTTGGTCTAAAGTGTTGGCATTCTTTTCATCAAGAAATGTTCTAATATCACCATGGATACACATTTTAAATTCCTCTACCAGCATAAGCTGTCTAAGGCTTTCAAATCGGTTGTCAATTTTAACCGAAGCACACCACCTATCAAATAGCTGTTCTTTTGAACGAGCAAATTCTACATGAGTCTGAGAGTTTTCTTTTTCACAACTACGAAACTTTTATCTATAGGCTTCAGGAACTAATTCATAACCTTTAAGGATTAAATCCTTTACTATATCATAATTTGATGCTTGCTCCATCGTAATTGAGTGTAAATGTCCCTTGCCTTACCGATCAAAAAACCGCTGTTCTGTATTTTGATAGTAACACTGCTCAGTTGTTTACAGTTCCAGCAAATGTCCAATTTCCGACAGTTCAATCGTAGACCACGCAGCGGTCAAAACACAGGAGTAATCCAACAGTCAGTAATCTCAGGCAAATGTAATATCCAGATAGTCACACAAACTAATGCACCGACGTAGAATCCAGTTTGAATCCCTCCACGATCACTAAATGTCAGGCTATATTATACTCTATCGGGCATTCGAGATTATTCTACCAAATCAAGAAGCTTCAACCGGTACAGCATTAACGTATGATCTAACCCAGATACAATTACCGTAAGCTTAGAGAAAGCTCGAAGTGACTACCCCACATAACAGTAAACAAGCCTATGTTGCTCTATCATTCCAGAAACATCGACAGTATCCAATAATAGTAAATTACAATATCATGACCACCTATGTGCAGATGGCGCTGTGACCCAATTACTCGCATCATACGGGTCTCTTCGTGTATCGGCCATTTGCAATAATAATCGACAATTAAATCGGTTACGACCTCGAGAAACTTCTATGACTATAACCACACAGCAGAACGTAAACAAGTTTACGTCAGCTCTATTATTCTAGATCTATCTACGGTGTCTAATTTTATACTGCAATACCATGACACAATAAGAATTAGAGGTAAAAAAAATGGATAATTCGGACCACAGTCGATCTGTACGAAACCGTCCGCTTGAAACAACAGCGAGAAGGGGGGATAATTTATTTGAAAGAAAAACCTGAAGCAAAACGATTACCGTGGCTTGATAATATACTCACGTTCTATTATGTATTGCCGATTTCCTGTGCCTAGCAAATTAACCAGATAATGAAAGTAATTACCGCCAAATTGGAAGTGCAACCACGCTTTGGACTAAAGGTCATATACGTTTCAATGTTAACGACAACGCGTATTGTCCATGAGAAAGAATAATCGAGAATGCTCAAACACGTCGTCTGAGAGTTTGTTTGATATTCGTCGATTTCGAGTAAACTAGGAGTCCCTCCTGTGGTCTTCAAAACCACTATTTTCCTGAATACCGGGGAAATCTCTGACGAAACATGGTACCATAAGTTTCAAGTCCAGATGCTATAAAAAAATTATTGTTATCTTCTCTCGCTCTGATATACAACAGGAATGCTATTCCAGGCTTGCAGAATTTATTCCAATGTGCAGTTCCTGGACGTCTCCCATATAAAGTGGTTAAATTTTTTATCTCGATTCAAAATAAGTAGGTTATACTGAATAAAAATGATTCAGATTACACAATTTTAATTAGCGAAGTTTCCGTACAAAACATGTAGAGAAATTGAGCTGTCAGACCAAGTATGCGAGTACAAATCTCCAGACGAAATTACAAAGTAATATTAAACGATTCAATCTTTCAGTCTAATTCATTATCAAAAAAACCCACCAGGAAAACAACAATCGATAGGGACAAACCATTCGAGACGAAATATTTATCGGTATACCCGATTATTAAGAAACAATTTCGTTCGATTGGATGAGCCCCTTAGGCTTCTGTCTGCGTACATGATCCTGGTCTTCTGCTCAATGAATAATAGGTATATTAAGTATGCTACCATGCACGGATGATGGACGAGGAATTTTCATGGACGCCAATTTGAATTTATCTATGATTAATTGTTCATAGAATTTTTAATCATGTCAAATCCAATGCTTGGTTACTCCAGTAGGCACATAAATTCCCCGTATAAATTCCGATCGTGAATTTTCTGCTGCGAGTTGTGTGAATTTTGAAATTTTTATGAATATGGCTGCCATATTTTGACGCCATATTGGATTTTGGGGACACAGTAGTATCAAGTTTTATGTACATGAATAAACTATTATTCTGTTCACATGCAGAAGAAATAAACATAGTGAACATAGCACGAATGGTCAGTTGAATGCGACCACAGAACCAAGCGAGCTACGGAAATTGGAATTCAACTCATTATCACGATTCGAGTCACGGTCACACCCACCGAAAGCGAAATTGCAGATCGATATAGATTTAGCCTCAATTTTGTTCGATAATTTTCAAGTTAGAGTACCATAGTCTCAGAAATACATCACTATTCAAAGATTTAGCAGAACAGGTAGTTTAAGCAAAATCGACATATAAGTATTGCCTACAGAAAGCTTTGCAAATGGAAAATATAGAAAATTCGATAGTCAGTCGATATTTGGAAAAGACCCTTAGTGGCGTGACCTCATTAGAGTTCCATTAAATTTTATGATATCATTATATTCAGAAACTCATAGCTGATTAAATTCATGTCTCAGATTAAACGTAAGAATTCAAAATAAGGAACTCATTGTTGTTTGTGTTACCCTATCCCAGTCTTTATAATATGAAGCATACCTTTTTGATCAGGCGTACTACTTTATACCTCTATATTTCTGGTCTGAACAGGATAGGAAATGGCATACATGGATTTGTGGAACTTATGATGATTTAAACTTTCATCAAGGCACTTTAAAAGTTCACTCACACCGGGGTGCAGACAAAATTGAATATAGGGCTCTCCTGATAACTGGTTGCTAGACTATTGTATAGAGAAAGTGATAACGAACAGTAAGTGCGATGTTGATTATCTATGGTTAATTGTTCCTAGAAATTTGTAATCATGCTAAATTCAGAGACTCTAGTCGAGTCTCGAGCGTTTAGGTGATTTACAGTATGAATACACACTGGTACTATAGTAATTTGTACCAACTAAACTGCTTATGGAATTTTCGGTTTTCAAAACGACAAGGGCTTGTGCGCGATCTTAACATGTTGTAACGCAAAGTCGTTTGTAGACTCGGGTGATGGTCTCCATAAAACCCGTTCAGCTAATAGATCCAGTTCCGTCTTCTGAGATTTCTCGAAGACTTGATAGCCTCTTTAAATGAGGCAGGATACAACAATTAACGACGGAGTCCATGTCTGCTGAATATTAAGCCGATTTATTGTAAATTCATTCCACCTAACTTAGGAATGATCGGCGGCATTTGGCAGGCAGATCAACACAACTTCATTAGCATCAGCCCATTTTGTAAACAGTCATTTTCAGAACTGAAGATAGTACATCTATCACCGGAGACATGATGGTATTAGCCTTCATTCATTGAGACCTGATGGTATTGGCCTGCCTGTATGTGCCGGTCATCCCTTTTTATACATTGCTATGACATTACATGCAGAGTCAAGTTAACCCAAAACTAAATCCTCATACCTTCGGTGCAGTTATGACAAGCGGATCAGCCATCTGTCGCATTACCTAAACTCACTCGTCAAATTCAGGATGATTCAGTACATTTACACAAGCATTTTCTATATCATCCTGTATAAATTGAAATTACATAACTGTTTCTCACAAATAGTTGTGTTCACAATAACTGATCATGAAATAGAATTTCGGAAATGGTTTTAACCAAAACAAGCGGCACTGGAAATTAAACGCTGTTAAAATACGACTTCAAGTTTGCATGTACAGATTACATAAAATTGCTGGGGCAAGTATGATGGCTAAGAAGTATACCTTTACGTGAAAGTATGGTGGCTAAGAAATCACTATTTCACATGCTGTGTACATCTTATAATCCTGTGAATTCTTTGAAGAATGGAAATAAAAAAGCAAAAAGCAAAAAAAACACACAAGTTAATGGAAGTACATGAAAACATAATAGATACCAACCATACCACCCACTCGAATCACTGACCTTTGATTATTCGTCGCGATGAATGCAGAAAACATCGAAAAGCAATTCCCATTTGAAAGATATTATGTTGACGGGTTGACGGAATAAGATTTATCTACGTTTTCATTCCATTTCGAAACATGGTACAAATATGATAACGGGGTGCTCAGTTTTGTCCAGTCTTTGGGTGCAAGGGATATTGTAGTTCATCTTGCATGTATTCGGTGTTTATCGATCAATGTACCTGGTCACAAATAATCTAAATTTGGTATCCTTCGTTCGTTTTGACCGGCTGTAACTTGCTGTGTGTGTGTATATATATACGTGTGTGTGGAGGAAGATTATACTTCGGCCAACACATCCCAATTCACAAGAATAGTCATATCAGTTTCATGTGTGCATGGAGTTGAACCAGTTAAATATATTCAATGAACCAGTTAGATATATTCAAAGGCGTCTGATTGTGTTGACACTTCCAAACTGTAGGACTGGCAATTTCTTTTTAAATCAGGCCAAATATACTATTCCTTCACCGTTGCGTTATGACAGATTTGGTGGATGGGTGTGCAAAAAGTGCTCATGTAATGTTTTATTTCTATATTTTTTAGAATATGTAGTTAATAATTCATCTGTTTGCCAGTGACATCAGAGACAGCTTTGCTCTGCATCAAATTATATATTTGTGCTGAGCGTTCGTGGTCTCGTGCATTCTAAATATTGAAGATTATTAACAAGGCACCTCACTGAAATATTTATTATCGGAATATTATGTAATTCGCATGAAAGCAGCCTTGTTTACTCAGAGAAGAAAACCACTGAAATAGCTGTTTTGCATTTAAGCATTTCTTTAATGGATATGATGGGATTAAGTTGACAAAGTAGTCCGCCGGATGGGCCTGGGGTGAACACCACGGGGAATATTCATCTCGCGTAATTTCTCCTGATTCATTATTTAGAAAGTCAGTGGTTATGAATAACAGAAATGTACTGTCATTACTGTGCAAAAGGTATGCATATGACGGTGGATACCGGAACATGGAGTGAAGCAACTGGTGCTAAAGAGGAGGGATATCGATACATACATGTGCATAGCCAACAGACACAATGATCAGAGCGTATCCAAACAGAACTGGGCCCTCTAGCGTTACAAATTATAGTCAAATTATTTACGCATTCCTCTTTTCAGATACAAGTGTATACTGTCAGATACACGTACTCAAATGATGGAACTTTAATTCTGGGGAACAATTTGACTAATTCAGATAATGGGACACTACTTTTACATATTCGATTTCATATTCTTTTTTATTTTCTTTTCTTTTTGTCTTAATATAATAGCGCATAAACCACTTGGATTTTCTCAATTCATGGCAAAATATATTTTCATGTGTATTTGGTACTATGTATAAAGTGTGTAGTGATTCATAATCACATATAGTAGTATGCATCTCGGTAATAAGTAAAAACATTTGTGATTCATGGTCAAATTTTGTAGCATGTACCTCTAGTAATATGTATGCAGTTTCGATTATTGGCGTTAGTGGTTTCACATCAGTGTGGTACAATAACGTGCAAAATCAGGATGGGGAGAAAAGAAAACTGAAAATATTTAGTTTTTATGATTTGGGCATTCGAATTTATCTGTAGACCGACACCGTAACCATTCGGCCAGATAACTCCTACAAAATACAACTGCATGGAGGAATCAGAGTGTTCGAAGCGCTTTCGCCTATTTATATATGAAGAAAAAGTGTCATATTATAAATGAATCCTCCAAGAATATCAGAAGAATTCCCATTGCTTAATACTAATTATAGTTTTTGGAATCCTCTTCTCAGGCTTTCTCAAGCTAATAACTTCTCATGTAAACTCGAGCCAATTATATTTTCAGTTTATAAACACAGCACACTAAGGAAAATCTTCCTCCAAACTGAACACCTCTAAATTTAATGTTGCCATATATGCATGTCGATTCACCATTGCCTTGGTCAAACATAACCAAGTATCTGACGCCAACATGATATCTCTTTTGGATTATTGTGTTTTGCGAAACGAGAATTTGCGAATTGGGAATAATTGTCCGGCCTCCAGGAATGGTTGTTCACCCTAGGAGTAATTGTCCGGCATATGCATAATGATTCGATCTCAAAGAATGATAACCCAGCAATAGGGATGATAGTTTCCCTCAAGAAATGATAGCCCAGCAATATGGATGATAGTTTCCTTCCCCAGGATCATTATTATTACTGGATGTATGACCAACATTCCTATGTTCCCTAATCATGATTATCCGATATATAGGTACGCACTGCGGATGTCTAATGTTTAGAGCTTCTGCCTGGTTAGCGAAAGATAAGCCTACTGGATCAATCTCCGGCTGGTTCATATAAAAAACCTGAAATATATTATATATATATATATAGCTTTTGGATAGCTCTTTCACATTTCATAAAACCAATTATACATTTCGGATTAATGCAAATATGAACTGCAATTCTCGGAATTTAATTTATGTAATGGTGTGTAACGGTTGCAATAAGTACTACATAGGCGAAACAGGGGATACTTTGAGTAATAGATGTCGTGTACACCGGCAGCAAATTAATACGCCTCACCTTCAAAGTTTGCCTGTTACAAAACATGTAGCTCAATGCGCCCGGCATTTGGAAATTAAATTTAAAATATTTCCTTTTTTCAAAGTGCCGGTTGATGAACTTCATACATAAGTTCTGTTCTGAGCTTAACAGAGAGAATAATTGTAATTGATCGTCTCTATGTTAATCCGATAGTTTGCAGTCTTAACTCACTGTTAATACTCTTTCTTGTTTAATTCTCTCGATTGTTCAGATTGTTTATTGTCTGTAATAATACGGGATATACTGTAAATGATGTATTGAAATCCGTCGATTGTTATATTGCCATGTATGAACTTGTTTAACGTTAGATATACTGTCGCTTAGACTACAGTATCCAAGTCAATATTACATGTGTGTATGTATAAATAGCCGTAATTTATTTGATCGAATAAAGCTTTGATAAACCGTCGAGACACGGTGAAACTAGTTAGCCAGAAATCAAACCAGTTGACTTCGTCATGATTTTTTAACAATATTATATTTGCCGCACACAAAGGCAGTTTCGCTGCATTTATTTACTATATATATATATATATAACGTGTAAAGATTGGGCAGGATGTCATGTTTACCTACGGTGGGACAGCGCCATAAAATGGCAGCACTGAGACTGCTATATTGCAAGTAAAATGTAGTAACCCCCGTCCCTCATCCCTACACATGTATGATGTAGTCGGTGCTAGCGGCCGTGTGGCCATGGCATTCAAGATGTCCTCATAAACATCTACAAGAAAAGGGTGGCTGAGATACAATCATCACAGAGATCACTTTTGGGTGTTGTGATGTATTTAGATATGCACTCAGAATATTGGTCAGCTGGGTCATATGACTGCTTGTCAGTACTCCGGCATCTTTTCCACCATCTTCATATGTTGCGTTTAATTGTTACCTGTATACGGTGAGATTCTGCTGGTGGACATTTCGTCCTCGAGGCTTTCCCTATATACAAATCATCGTGATTTATTTTGCGACTGTGGTTAACATGGTGGAGAATGAAGCGCTTGGTCGACGTCCAGCCTCACAGACTTGCGTTCTGACTAAGAACTTGTATTCCACTAATATTTAAATAATTGCACTTGACTGTTTGTATCTAATATCACTCAAAACGGTGCTAGGGGTCGTGTGGTCATGTCATTCAATATGTCCACATGAACAGCTTCAGTGAAAGCATAGCTGAGATATAAATCATCACAGGGATCATTTTTAGTTCTTGCGATGGTTTTGGATATGCAGTTAGAGTATTGGCCTGTGGGGTCATATATCTTCTTGTCAGTATTCCGACATCTTTTCCTACCACCTTTATATGTTGCGTTTAATTAATATACATTATTACCTCGTTCTTTTAATATTGGTCCGAATTGCCTGTATCCGTCAGAGACTGCAGGTATCAGTTAAGCATAATTCTATCGTTGCCATGGAAATAATCAAATCTGAAACCTGTTGTATGTCAATTGGTGTACTCAGAATGTTCGAAAATTGGACCCTCGGTAGAATGTTGCGACACAATCGGAACACAATGTATTCATATCCTGATTGCTCAGAAGGGTAAAACTGTCATCGAATAGGTAGATATTACACTGAAAACTTTAATGCATCGGTCATGACATTAATTCAACCAAAATTTAAAGCCGAAGTCATACGCGACGAAATCGTGACCGGGCTGTCCCCAATTCATCGATAAAGCCGACAGACGACAACAACATTCGTACGAGTACGGTACGTTACCGTGGAATCGTGATTACAGAGCCCTGATTGGTTACTTTCTATCGCATATGTGATAAAGGGGCTGTCGAGTTGCTTGTATCGAATGGCCCGAATTGCTTGTGCCAGGGCGAATAACGCTCCAAATATGTGATAAATATTCGTATCGCATAATTACTGGTCTCCAGATGACAATAACGGAGCGTCAACATACCACTTGTTTAAAGTAAGTGATTGAGAATACTGATCAGCGATACGGATTTGATATTTTTGGAACATCATGATGTCTTGCCGGCATCATTGAAAACTGTTGACCGCTTCTCTCTTGCAGGAAACAAGCCTATGTTTATGTATACTATGATTGTCTTTTTGAATTTGGTGCTAATACTGTTATATGGAATATGGAATAGGTCTTTGGATTATGGACGCGGATATTCTCTAATGGACGACGGCTGAATTATGAATGACGGACCAGACGCTTGGAATGTGCTATTGCTACGTTTGTGGTTTCTAATGATGTACATGTAGAGCAGACAAATGCCGAACAAAGTCCCTTGTTGCCTTGAAATGAACATTCCAGAACGATATGCATAAGCTTACTCGGGATAATTCATCGTTGAAGTGGGGGAATATCTTCAGCGCTGTACAAACATGCCTCCCAGCATTTATATACGCATTACGCCTTAACAGCATTATGTACCACCAATAGTATTGATGATGTTAGAAACACGGCACACAGAAATATCAAACGAGTTGACCCGATAGGCATGATAACGAGGTCTTAATATGTTTACTCTTATATAGGCTCGTTTATTGCGATGTTGTAAACGCATTAATATCTTTTCTCAGGGGTTATCATGATCGGAAACAATCATTCTGGATAACCGAAAAGCGGCCAATTAGGAGTGAAATGGCGACAGTTTCAATTTGTTTCAAACAATAAGAAGCCAGTGTTGAAATCATTCGCGATCGTATAGTGTATACATCAAGATCGGTCTACAAATTACGTACATATCGCTATTGAATGTTTCTGCAAAATATTCAGTCATCTCAAATTAAATTGATTTTCGTTTAATGTTACGTCTACTTCGTAATCATATAAATACCTGATTCTGAAAGTTAATTTTATCATGTACGTGCGTGTCTGATTTGGGGCTCGCACTGACCGACGAAGTTAGTTTTCAACACTATTCATGTTATCCTTATCATAGCACAGATATCGGAACGTGAAAAATATCGACAAGTAACGCCCTGAGCTGGGATACCAGACAGGTCCTAAAAATTCAGAGGGCTTAGTAAATTGCAGTGGGCGGTCAGAAACTAACCAGTGAACTGGGCGGAGACAGACAATATTATTATATCCATTACATGAACAAGTAATATCTTCATCTGGATCGTATAAATGTGGGATCGAACGATCACGATACCGTTTTGAGAAATGTTATTCCATTGTTTTATCTACACAACACCTAAGTTTGTCTCAGAGGACCTACACACAGGTTAAGGTAGCATGCATCTCAAGTGATGTGTATAAAGTGTTGTGATTCATGTTTAACACACTTTACAGTGTTGTGATTCAATGTCAAATATTGTAGGATGCATCTCCAGTAATATCTAAAAAATGATCAAATAAATTAACATGCATATCAAGTAAAGTTTATAAAGTATTTTGATTCATGATCATATATAGCACCATCTGTATCTAGTAATGTGTAGAAAGGTTTGTGAATGATGGTCAAATAAAGTATAATCTATATTAATGTGTATTAGCTGTTGTGATGCATCCTCAAATATATTAGCATGCAGCGTCCAAAGAAGAGCAACAGAAGACATTACGAAGAATGACCGAGATTTGGGAGGGACAACGGATAATGGATGGTAGGTGTGTGATCCGTATGGAATAGTTTTCATGGGCGATGCTATTAATTTAGAATGTGCCCTGATCATGCAAATTTAACAGATTTTCCCAGTAGTATTTGCCATAATAACGATCACTGTGTAGCCTACTTATAACAATGTATTGAATTGCTTGCTTGGAGATACTTTGGCCAGCTCGGGTTATGTAGTGATATAGGATATAACATTAAATACAATCTCAGATTTCCGCGATGTGTTGTCAAAATAACGAACCTATTTGGGTTGCCCTACTCATTTAACGATCAAATGACAGTCACTCTAGTCAATATCAATATTTGTCCACTTCACTAAATAACCATAGCCATATGGCGGTGCAAAATAAACCTTCAGAAAACAATTATGAAGTAATATTCCGTTAAATTGCGTATTCGTTTCGACACGTTCTATGCAACCCCCGGGGAAACTAAAGACAGTCTAGGGACCCGGCAATATAATATATCAATTATTTAATTCCATGGTTCTGTGGATCTAGGAAAAAGATATTCCCCTCACGCTAAGGCATATTTCATGTTCCCTCTTCATATACTGATGGAAATATGACACAATCGATTAAATTCAAAGTCTTGGATTCATGTTATCGTTTCATTTCGTCCGTTAATGACTGTATTCATTTGCCATAAGCGAATCGTAGTTTGACAAAGTTGAAAGGGTATATTTACTTTCGTCAGCGGAACCAAACAATATAAAGTGCATTTTATCTTTCATTATTGCTAGCTTGGAGAGATACGTTTGGATTTTCACGTTTGACCACACTTATGGTTCTTTCAGTTAAAGCACAAATTACTACAAGGAAGGCTACTTGTGTCCCAGGAAGCGGATTGTTCTGCTGTACAGTGCCAAATAATCTGTGATAATTGCTTTTCTGCTAATCAACGGGATTACATTATTAAACCTTAAATTTACACAGGAGGATGGTCAGCATAATAATATGATAACTATATAAAATAATATATTCCAAATAACCAAACCGTGCCTACTTGATCAAATGTTCGTTAATTTTACACTACAGGGTCTGTGGTTCGTCTTTAAATATAAAACTGGACAATGAGCAGTGAAATATAGATTTATATGCAGTCAGATGTGGAGGTATATCAATTTAAAGGAACAATTCGTAACATATCTACATATTTAGAAACACGCCTATGGATGTCCGGTCAACTAGATCGAGATCTAACACATGATTGCTCGATGGCCTTATAATTGTCTCAGACCACTACAACAACACAACTAATACGTAGGCCTATCTTAGTCGTAATTATTGAATTCGTTTCGTTCCCGCTTGGTATAAGGTTTCCGCCTAACCTTTCGGATTATGATTAATTTTGATGCGACATTTACAAATAATTGTTGGTAATTCCTGGACGGATGTGCCCTTAAACATTTTGATATTTAGCTTCCAATTGACAGTAGTTCACACAATGTAGCTTGTCTCTTATGAGTGTAATATTGGGACAGTATATATTTGTTGTATAAAGTTTGCTTCAGAGGAGAATTTCGCATTTGTCCCCCCCCAAAAAAAAAATAGAACGTCGTGTTTCCAGTCTTATTGATGCTTACGGAATAAAGCATTATGGCTATGTCCAGGTTAGTTGTTTGTAATTGGCTACTGATTCGCAATCACCTATCTATATTACATGGCAAAGAGATTTGGAGTGGCAAAATATCTAGTTTTGATCTTCCAGCCCAAGTAGGGGGCAATAAGGAAATGTATGACTGGATTATTATACACACCATGTCGTCTGCTTCCTACACTGCCATGACTGCACACTAGTGATACTTTTTTCCATTCAATCACTGCAGCAGATCGACGTAATTTCTGTAACCCGTAACTATATGTGTGTTCATAAATCGTCGGAGTCACCCATCTTCATTGTCTGTACTCCACATATTTATATTATTTCTAATTATAGGACTTAAAAAGCCCAGATATTTCATTGTGACGATGAGAGAGAGAGAGAGAGAGAATTACGGTTTAACGTTGCATTCAGCAATATTTCAGCTATACAGCGAAGATCAAACAAAATTCTAAGGATTCAATTCAACAACTCAGTAAACTATTGCGCAAAACTGGTACAAACATTAAAATTTTTACAACAAACCAATCTCTCTCAAATAAGAGAGAGAGAGAGAGAACTAAGGTTTAACGTCGCATTCAGCAATATTTCAGCTATACAGCGACGATCAAACAAAATTTTAAGGATTCAATGCAACAACCCAATAAACTATTGTGTAAAAACTGGTACATTAAATTTGTACAAGAAACCAATCTCTCTCAAATAATTTAAAATACAATCTTCTTTTACTAGGCTAAAAAGATCTTCCAGCGTAGCTGCTCGATAAAAAGTATCTTTTGCAATCTTAAAATCTATGCAGACTATGAGAACATGTTTCACCGTGAGATCTTCATGACATGGAATACACCTTGGGACCGGCTCCTGTTTTAGTAAATATTCGTGGGTTAATCGTGTATGACCGATCCTGCATCGTCTAATCATGGCCTGATCGAAACGTTTCTGACTGTTCAGATGCGTATAACCAACAGTTTTTTTGAACTCGTGAAGTTTGTTATTATCCATAGTATCACATAAAGATTGAAACAGCATTCTTACATAAGGGCAGATAGATGGTCTGAAATCGCTGTATGGGATTCCAACAGGATCAACTTCTTCATCTAAAGCTACCTTAGCCAATCTATCAGCTTCAGTATTGCCTTTGATGTCAACGTGACTAGGCACCCAACAAAATACAATATCTATCTGTTGATCAAATCTAGTGTCATATAATTGTAGAATTTTGAAGATGGTGGGATGAGTTGAATTTCCACTTTTAATCGCTTCAAGGCGTGATAGTGAATCCGAGAATATGACATATTTTTTCCTTCTAGTGGATCCAATACCTTCTATAGCTGATAATAGAACTTTTGCTTCTGCAGTAAATGTGGAACTTTTACCCGGTAGACGACTGGTATTAGTTTTGGAACTAAAGATAGTAGCACATGCTACTCTCTCACCATCTTTAGAACCATCAGTATAAATAGCCTGATGTGATCTGTATTTTTCTCTCAGTAGACCAAATTCTTGTGTATACACGAGCTGGTTCGTGCCTGCCTTTTTATATTTCATCAGTGAAATATCTACTTCTGGTTTGGCTAACTGCCATGGTGGAGTTGGCAAGAGCTCGTTTGGTAAAATTGGACTAACTTTAATACCAGCGGCTATAATGTGTGGTTTTATACGGATTCCAAGAGGGGGAATAATCGAGGGTTTCTTTAAATAGAAATCTGCGTACTGAGGGTTGAAAAACACAGTTATATGTTGGATTTGAGTGGTTCGAACGCAGTTTTTTGATATATTGCAGCGATAGTGCTTCGAAGTTCTAAAGGAAATTCATCCGCTTCGACATATAAGCTTTCTTTGGATGATGTTCTGAACGCACCGAGGCAAAGTCTTAGTCCTTGATGGAGAATAGGATCTAGCTTTGCTAAGTTCGACTTGCTTGCACCATTGTAAACAATAGAACCATAATCAAGTTTGGAACGAACAAGTGATCGATATAAATGGAGAAGAGTTTGCTGATCTCCTCCCCACTTATAGCTGGCAACTACTTTCAACAAATCTAGAGCTTTCGTGCATTTGGCTTTTAAGCAATTTATATGTGATTTGAATGGTAGTCGTTGGTCAAACAATATGCCTAGGAATTTGACCTCTTTTACCACTTTGATTTCAGTTCCATCTAATTTGAGTTCTCTATCTTTGTGCTGGACATATTTCCTGCAAAAGTGTATACAATTTGTCTTAGCTCTGGAGAATTTGAAGCCATTTTCTAGACACCATTTCTGAATTCTGTATAGACAAAGTTGTAATGTTCTCTCTATATTGTGTATACTTTTCCCATTACACAATATGTTGAAATCGTCTACAAAAAGTGAACCATCAATTGATTTATTCAGAACTGCAGCCAAGCTGTTGATCTTGATACTAAACAGAGTAGTAGAAAAATATTGCCCTGTGGGACACCCTGGTCTTGATCACAATGATCAGACATAGTTGTACCCAAACGAATTTGGAATTGTTTAGCATTCAAAAAGTTGGAAATAAAAACGGGTAAACGGCCTTTTAATCCCATATTTTGAAGATCTTTCAGAATCCCGTATTTCCATGTAGTATCATAGGCTTTTTCTAAATCAAAAAAGATGGAAATCACATGTTCATTCTTAGAGAAAGCATTCTTCACATACGAATCTAATCTGACTAAATGGTCAATGGTACTTCTATTTTTACGGAAACCAGCTTGAATATCAGTAAGTTTCTTTTCAGTTTCCAAGTACCAAACAAGGCAATCATTTATCATGCGTTCCATTGTTTTGCAGACACTGCTAGTCAGTGAAATCGGACGATAATTACCAGGGTCTGTATGGTCACGGCCAGGCTTTGGTACTGGTATAACTATTGCATTATGCCATGACGGAGGAAAGCCTCCTCCTGTCTAAAGTCTATTGAATATGCGTAATAGAATTTCTAGAGAAGATTCCGGTAATGTTTCAAAAGCTGATAATGAATATCATAAGGGCCGGCAGCAGAATCGTTAGCTTTTGTGAGAGAAGCATGAAGTTCGTCAATTGTAAACATAGCCTTCAAAGCTACTGGAGGGGAATTTAATTTCATTTTTCTCTTCTCATTTTTGGAAACTTTGAAATTTGGGTACATGATTTTCTGACGAAGAGTTTTTGGCAATTGTTTCGCCTAATTTATTTGCAATTTCTATTCTGTCAGTAATCATCTGGTTTCCATCGTTGAGATGATGAACACTGGACTTGGAGCTTTTGGAGTGATGATTTTAATCAACGTCACAAAACATTGTTGCAGAAACTTATGAAACAGGGCTATTCCACCAAGCGCCTCCACTCAAAGTTTCTCAAATTTGGCGATACATATCTCATGCTGATAGCAAAATACGAACGTAGCGTGCAAATCTATGGCGCTACGTTTCGTAATTTGTGTCTAATTCCGCTTAACCCGGGGCTAGGGGCCGTATAAACCCATGTACTTCAAGATCCTCATGGTACTCATATGAACAGTCACAATCAAAGCGTGACTGAGATACATCATTCTTTAGATGACGACTTTACAACGAATATTATGGATTAAGAATACTGATCAGCGATACGGATTTGATATTTTTGGAACATCATGATGTCTTGCCGGCATCATTGAAAACTGTTGACCGCTTCTCTCTTGCAGGAAACAAGCCTATGTTTATGTATACTATGATTGTCTTTTTGAATTTGGTGCTAATACTGTTATATGGAATATGGAATAGGTCTTTGGATTATGGACGCGGATATTCTCTAATGGACGACGGCTGGATTATGAATGACGGACTAGACGCTTGTAATTTTACCTTTTATTCTTTGGATCATATTCCAAACTTTTGTTATAGGAGTATGAGTATTTATCTTAGAAACATAATTTCTCTCAGAATCATGTTTATTCTGTTTCATGGTTCTGCGAGCTTTAGCTCTTGTAATTCTGAGATCTTTCAAACTTTCAAGATTAGGATGTCGGCGGAAATATCGTTCAGCCTTCTTCCTACATTTTCTTACTTCTTTGCAGTCATTATTTTTCTATAAAGGTTTCTTAATATGTGCAACCCCTGAAGATGTTGGAATGGGTATGTTGGCAATTTCTATCAGCATATCTGAGAATAACTGGATCTGGAACGTCAGAGAAGGAGACTGCTTGTAGTTTTTGTGAACAAAGCTTTTTAAACTCGGGCCAGTTTGCTTTCTTGAAATTAAACCATGTGGAATGAGGGTCATCAGCTGAATGAACATCTTTTATGACAGTGGGGAAGTGATCACTTCCACAAAGGTCACCATGAACAGACCCGGAAATTCTTCAAGAATAGGCAGGTCACAAAGTGAGATATCTAATGCTGAATAGGTTCTATGAGTAAATGTTTATAAGAACCATCATTAAAAATACACAAAGAATTATTTGACATAAAATGTTCAAAAATTTTACCTTTACAATTGTCTTCATTATCCCAGAGGATATTACGACCGTTAAAATCGTCCATCATTAAACAAGGTTTCGGGAGCTGATCGTAAAGATCTTGAAGTTCACTAAGCCGGAGACTACCAGAAGAAGGTATGCACACTGTGCATAATGTGAAAACAGAATTCAAGGTAATACGAACTGCTACAGCTTGTAAATCTGTCACTAAATCAACAGGACTGTGTAAAACACCCATTTTAACCAATATTGAAGAGCCGCCTGTAGCTTTTCCATTTTCGTTTAAAGCGTAGGAATGGTAAGGTGTGTATTGGCGAATTTTAAATTTATCTTTATCTGCTTTCATCAGAAAGGTCTCGTTGAGACAAAAAGCTGATGGTTCATAATCTTGAGTTAATAATTGGAGTTCATTCAAATTTGGCCAAACTCCTCTGCAATTCCACTGAATGATAGTTGGTGACTGAGCCATTTTTAGTCTGTATAAAGAAATAAAATACAAAACTGCCCAAGCTAAGATATATAAAGTTAACTTAGCGTATGTTAACGTTTTATTTTGGGTAATTCTTTTTTATCTTTTTTTTTATTTTTCATTTGTTCTCTCTCATCTTTTTAACTTTTCTTCTTATAAACTTCTTTCTCTCTCTCTTGTCCCAACAAGTCCTTCGACCTTTGGTTCAAGGAAGTCTCGCCTTTTAACGGACGATCATAACACTCTACATGCTCCTCATCAGAAAGCATGGATGACTCGTTGGTAGGAGTGGCGGTAGTATCGACTATTTTAGGCTCTTTGCCGGTTTTGATATCTGGGGTATTCTTTTTTTCCTCCTTTTCCTGATTCGAGGTAGTTTTATTACTACAAGACTGTTGATTACTTTCTTCCTCAGTGAATTCATTCATTACTTCCTCATTTGGTGTAAAGTTTACATCTACACCAGAGTGAATAGGATTAATGAAGGAATCCACAGACTGCACAGGTGTATCCTGACCCGACACACGGCCAGTATCCGGTAAGTTGTCATCCTTTAATTCAACATCTCCTGGAATCAATGTGTTGTCAACACTTTCAGTCTGATCAGAATCAGACCTCTGATCACCTGACTTCTGATCACCTGGCTCGGCTTCTACACCATCGCAAACCTCACTATCACTGACATCTTCATCTTCCGAACCACAACCTTCCTCCATCTCGTCACCGAGAGACTCGTAGTGGTTTGAGGTTTTCTCGTTGCCCTCGCGAAGACCATCCTCTGATGACGTTTGATGTGCTTGCCATCAGGGCAGACAATCTTCCATAAGTCTAAAACTTGCTGTTTTTTCCGCTGGAGAGCCTCGGCATAAAGTCCCTTTCGAACTTCTACGGGCGGAACAGGGCGAGAACCTGAGGAATCATCTTTTTCATTGTTAGCTACGCTATCTCCAGGAACCTTTTTGGCCTTTGGACAGGTTTTTTAAAGTGTCTTCTTCATGACAAATCAGACATTTATTTTTCAAAGGACATCTCGAGTTCTTGTGATCTTCTGATCCACAAGTATAACATGTTTTTACTTGACCGTTATACCATACGGGAAGTCTCATACCTCCAACTAAAATAGAAGAAGGAAGAGTACGTTTGAATTTCGACATGCAAATTCTTCGAACTCCTGTCTCAACCTCTCTATCAAAGGAATAGAATTCTTTCTGTATAGAGAGAACATCACCATAGAATTCAAATGCAGTTCTGATCGCAGAATCTGGGAAATCGCATGGTCCTGTCATCTTTACTAGCAATTTCCCTGGATCTATTTCCTCAAAATGACCACGTTGATCTCCAATGCGAATGCCTTCCAGCATTAGGCGAGTTTTGGAAATTTCATTTGCTAGCGTGACGTTCCACAGGGTATTTAATACCTGTACCAGACCTGTAAGGACGGACCGTCCTGACCCAACAGTGTCTTTTAATGCGCGATATATATCAATCGCATTAGCCTTCTCTAAATCTAGGAGTTTTAGGCTCAGTGACCTATTAAACTTTCTAAAAGCCATAATAAAAAAAAAAAAAATTGAAATCCCACTAGGGAGTCTCAATACAACTACAAACTACAAAAAGTTACAAGCACACACCCCAACAGCGTGACTCCCCACAGAGTAAACATTGAATACCTCCCGAAGAGAGCCTCACTCCACTTATACTATATATAAACAGTAGAACAATACACTAGAACCTCAGGTCCAGATAGAACAATAGCCCAGTTCTAAGCTCGGCCAGTTGCCTGGAAACACCGAGGAACAAAAGAACAGAGAACAAAGACTAGCGCACAGCTGTACACTCAGGGCTAAGCCTAGAACGCACAGTCATATATCTTCACTATGGTACATGTATTCAACCCACCTCGATATACACAAATATTATGTGCAAATGGACCTAAGCTAAAGCGAACGAAAAACGAACAAACTACAAACTAAACCAAGCCACAAGGAAATATATACACCAGAAGTATACGAAATATTTACAGACGGCGAACAAACAGAGAAAGGGGAAGAGAGACCGTCTCAGTCACAAAGACCGAAACGGTAGTAATGGCAGCTCTCTGTCCTCCCAAACCGGGCCGAACTGACAAATTACAAGCGTCTAGTCCGTCATTCATAATTCAGCCGTCGTCCATTAGAGAATATCTGCGTCCATAATCCAAAGACCTATTCCATATTCCATTTTACGAGACCTGCAAGCTTCCTCGGAGTCACTTCGCGATCATCGCGAAGTTGGCACCAATTTTGGGTTTGATTTGATATTTCATTCATCAGATATAAATAGATAAATGTAGAATTTGACCCAGAAGATATTTTTTATCCGATAATAATAATAATAATAATAATAATAATAATGTATTTTAAGTATATCAACAAGAGTGGCATATTGGAAAAGTATCGATGAATAAAGACAGGAAATGGTATTTACAAGCAGCATTCTGGAACAAGCATTTGACACGCATATAGAAGGATAGTTACTTAGATGTTCCAGGACTCCTTGATAAAGCTATATTAACTATTTAAAGAAACTTAGAAATATATAATCACTAGAAACATGTTTGAAGGATGAAATTTTTAGTGATTTCTTAATTTTCAGTTTAGCAGTGTGGAATGTTGGCTGAGATCTCCATGTCGGTACATATAGGTTCATATTAGAATCACTTGTCAGATACTTATGTATTGCTGATTGTTTGATGAAATAGTAACGACAAAAGGCAGGAAGAAGGCAGAATGGTGAATAAATTTTTGGCAGAACTATATATTACAATATTCATTAAATTTAGCTATAGCAAGGATATTCATATCTTGGAAGAACGTTGGGGTTGTGCATATTTGTGGCTTAAATTGATGACTCGTATAAGTTACCATAATCTAAATATCCCTCTATCTCCAGACGGTTTGAATACCCATATCACAGCCATGAGAAGTAGCTTTGCTGAATTCGTGCCAACAGTGAAGCCATGCCCTAATTAAACCCAGACTATTTGGTATCACGTTTTCGGTATGGAACCATATAGTTGACCAACAAATATAGGAGAAACACAACTTCTCATGGGCGCGGCCATCTTTAAAGAAGTCCCCACAGAATTCTTTCCGAAAAGGGACTCGAGTTATGGATCAGTCTGTCATGTAAGAAGTCACGAGAGAGCTGGCGCATACAGGTACATGGAGTTGGCCGAAAAACCGAAATCCGAAAAACAGTGGACTCAAGCTCGATCATACAATTCTAGTATATTCTTTCTCGTGCAGTAACACATGCGGTATTCTACGTCTTGAGGTGAGCTATAGAGCCATTCGTTTTATTTATACTTTTTCTCCGAGTATCTCAGCGCTAAATACTCTGTTTCGTCAGACACTTTCGTTTTTTCCCAGCGTAACTACGTGACTCCACCTATATAGCTATTATTTTTTCAGCGTAACTGCGTAATTCCATAGTTAAATCGTGTGGCTATTTTTCGTGTAACTTTGTAACTTCAGCGATGGAACGCCACCTGGGACTAAGTTACAATAGTCTTCCCAGGTAATAACTTACATGGCATCAAATCGCTAGCAGTACGATTCCAACCGTGAAAAACATTCCTAGTAAGGAAAAGGTCCTTTTTTTGGTGAGACGATTGGGCCTGCGCTTCAGTTATCATCAATGCAGCATTGTTGCAGGAGGAGCTTTCAGTAAAACCTCTTTGCATGGGGTGCTGGGAAGCCTTGAGATCTGGTTTAATACGTTGAAGGATCACTTTTTCGAGTACCTTGCCAATAACCATGATAACAGGAAGAATGGAAATACCACGGTAGCTTGAGGGGTCGTTAGGGGGCTTCCCTTTCTTGAGAATTGGATTGACCATTCCATGCTTCAGGATCTTTGGCAGCTTTTTCTGTTTTGCGATGTTGTTTAGTAGGCTGGTAACGTACTCTGCTACTGGCGAAAGCCCGTGTAGCAGATGTTCAGCAGTAAGGCCGTATAGATCTTTGGCTTTATTTCGATTGAGGTCGAGTATGGCCACTTCTACCTCCTGGAAGGTGAAGGAGATGTCGACATCTGTTTTAGAAGCGAGGTCTTCGATGATCATGAAGTCTAGGTTCGTTCTGTCTTGCGTGTCGGAGATGAAGTAGGGGTTTTCAGTTGGAATAGCTAGGTTTCCAAAGTACTGATGCCATGCAGGAAGGAGGTCGTCATCTCCCTACTTTATATCATTAAGGATGAGCTGTCGCGTCTGTTTAGCTTTGGTACTTTTCTGTTGTTGTATTAGTTGGTGGAAAAGTTTGGTATCGTCCTTATGTGCCTTCATGATTCGGGAATACTGATAGCTTCGTCCTTTGGCAGCCTCAAGTCGTTGAGTGCGGCGTACTTCCTTACGGGCTTCATCTTTTGCTTTGGATAGAGGATGTAATTTTGAGCGGGGATGTCCAGCCACTTTCCATTTATGGTGAGCTAATTTACTCTTCGTAATAGCATTGAGAAGGGTGGGTTGGAGGCGTTGTATACCTTTGCTGGACCTCTTAATCCTGGGCTTGGTGGAAATAACGTTTACTGCAGTATGTAGAGTCCTCTCCAGTCGTTTAACTTCGCAGGAGATCTCAAACTCAGAGTCACAGTCTCTGCAGGGAGAGAGAAGCTCTGTAACAGCTTGGGCGTATAATCCTTTGGAGTGGTCCCGATTAATTCGGGTGATTCTCTGTGATTGGGTTTCTTTGATTACTGGCTTCATAGGGATGGTAGATCTAACTTTTATGGTTACAGCAGTGTGGTCCGAGGTATTCTCTGGGGCCATAGGTAATGTTCTGGACAAGGCAATACGGTTCATATGTTCTTTTGGCAGGAGGAAGTAATCAATCTGGGCCTGATCACGACCGTTGACATGGAAGAAATTACAAGCGTCTAGTCCGTCATTCATAATCCAACCGTCGTCCATTAGAGAATATCCGCGTCCATAATCCAAAGACCTATTCCATATTCCATATAACAGTATTAGCACCAAATTCAAAAAGACAATCATAGTATACATAAACATAGGCTTGTTTCCTGCAAGAGAGAAACATGTGTCATGTGTTCATCTGGATTTGCTGGGCAGAGGTTGGCTTTCTGCATAAAATATGCAAGTTTTCTGTCGCGTGAGTTGCCCTTTCTCGATAGGAGAGAAGCGTTGAAGTCACCAGCCAATATTACAACATGTGACTAACGATATTTATGAGTAATATGTTCCAACTGGCTTAAAGTGTCATCGAATTCAGATTCGGGATGATTAGTAGAAGGCATGTATACGTTAACCACGCACAGAGGTAGTGGATCCAGCCTGACTTGAATGGCAATGATGTTATTGTCTCCATCAGGAAGTTCACTAGAGTAAGGGAGGAGTCTCTGATTTAGCAAAATGGCGACGCCTCCAAATCCTCTGGGTCGCTGAGAAGGTGGAATAGGGTCGGTGGAATCAACTGATTTGGAATAAGGCACGAATTCTGAGTGAAGTTCGTCAAGTTTGTTTCTTTCAAAATGGAACAGCCAGTGTTCTTGCAGGCAAACTAGGTCATTACTTTCTAGTAGAAGTTTGGCATAGGCTGCATTTGACATGATATTCTTCGTATTGAGTGAGGCGAAGTGAAGAGCGCTGGATGTGGATGAGGTGTTAATGGGCCATATGGAGCAGGTATCCCTGGAAGCTGCCGAGGTAACCATGGAGATTGAAGGGGTACTGGTGGTAACCAACTTACTACAGACTGTGGAGGCAACCATGGGTAACGAGGGACTGGTGGTATCCAGTTTACTGCAGAGGCCCGGCCTGGCTCTAAAAAAGACTGCTGTCTTTGTGTCTGGTTTCTAGGTATAAAGAGAATTGAACTGAATTGAATTGAATGTTTATTCACCAAATGGGTAAAGATTAACAGTAGCATAAACAAATATAAAAGTGCTGGCTATACATTTGGCCGGAATAAAACCCCAGGGGGCTTGTTCTATCCCGAAGTAGTTTGTACAAGTTGGTGAAAGAGCAAAAAGCGTGATATATACAAAAGCGGTGAATAATCATCCCAGAGAACACACATACTAAATATAATAATAGTATAAATAATCCTTGACTAACAGCTGTTTCTGCTTTGTACCTGGCATTTGCCGATAGTAACTGT
Organism: Hanleya hanleyi; assembly: GCA_036873755.1. Taxonomy (NCBI): domain Eukaryota; kingdom Metazoa; phylum Mollusca; class Polyplacophora; order Lepidopleurida; family Hanleyidae; genus Hanleya; species Hanleya hanleyi. Next base: position 20,305 of record JAVTVY010039008.1, on the reverse strand, counting down.
CAGAAAAGATTTCACTTGCATCGAGAGTTTTATATGACAGAACCGTAGAAATACATATACCGTGCAGTCAATAAATTAATAAGTGTACTGATATGTTAACATCATTAGTTATTTTTGGGTGCGAAGGTGGAGGTTTGAGCTATATGTAGTAAAGTATGGATTGATATATTATGTTTAGCATTAATTTACAGCAAGGTGCGACTTCAACCGGAGTTTGAAAACAGACATTGATAGATAGGACTTAATGTCGTGGGGAAGTGAGTTCCATATTCGTGGACCGTTCGTTTTTGTTGAGTAATATGACAAGTTAGAATGATAGGCGATTCTGTAGAGGTTGGTGCCTACTTGTCGGGTTGGGTAGAAGTGAACCTCGGATAGTTTCGTGAAGTAGTTTCGGAAGTTGAGGGGCAATAGGTAAGGCTTGTGGAAATATTTGTGGGTAAATACAGACATTATGTAATTATTTACTTTAGGAAATGGAAGTATATTCAATTCAATAAATAATGGGTCAGTATGTGTATATTTTCCAGTTTGAGATACAATGCGTATAAGTCGTTTTTGGAGCATGACGAGTGGCTTAAGGTGGGTTGGAAAAGTGTTCCCCCAAATAATGTTACAATATGATAAATACGAATAGAACAAGGAATAATAAAGCGTGATCAGAGTCTTTTTGTTGATGAGATATTTGATGTTATTGATAACGCCGATGTTTCTGGCTAGTTTGGACGAAAGTTCAGAAATGTGCGTTTGCCAGTTTAATTTATTATTTAGATAGACACCAAGAAATTTAAAGCTTGTTACATTTTCGATTTCGTAGTCGGATATCAAAAGTTTGGGTATAAATACTGTGGAGTTTCTGCCTGGTGCAACAAACATATATTTAGTTTTTTTAATGTTTAGGGAGAGTCGGTTGCACGAAAGCCAGTCATGTATATTTTGGAGTTCGTCATGCATACGGTTAGTTAAAATCGTAGGGTCAGTATCAGTTAAAAGGACACTTGTGTCGTCCGCAAATAGAGTAATCTCTACGTTGGGAGCAGCCTTGTTTATGTCATTAATATATATCAAAAACAAAATGGGGCCAAGGATGGAACCCTGAGGAACACCGATGTTATTTGGGAGAGAAGCCGAGAGGACGTTGTTGTATGACACACATTGAAATCGCGAGGATAAGTAGCTCTGGAACCATTTATTTGAGACACCTCTGAAGCCGTAGTAATTCAATTTATGCAGCAGGATATCGTGATTCACGGTGTCAAACGCCTTAGAGAGGTCCAGAAATGTCGTCATGCTGTATTGTTTTGATTCTTTGGCCGATACTAGTTTATCATAGAGAGATAGGATAGCTAAAGATGTTGAGTGATTTGCACGGAAGCCGAATTGAATTGGGCTGATAATATCATTCGTTTCCAGAAAAGATGTCACTCTTATGGCAACAAGCTTTTCAAAGATTTTGCTGAGACAAATGTATAGCGGGCATTCTCTCTCGTCGACTTTATGACAAAAGAGATGATTACAATTTCGACATCGTAAACTATCCCTTTCTGGATAGTAATATTCCAGTGGGACCTGCATATGGCGTATACATATCTCGCTTAGTAGCATTTGCTAGATCCTGTGTTAAATGTGATGATTTTAATCAACGTCACAAAACATTGTTGCAGAAACTTATAAAACAGGGCTATTCCATCAAGCGCCTCCACTCAAAGTTTCTCAAATTTGGCGATACATATCGCATGCTGATAGCAAAATACGAACGTAGCGTGCAAGATCTATGGCGCTACGTTTCGTAACTTGTGTCTAATTCCGCTTAACCCGGGGCTAGGGGCCGTATGAACCCATGTACTTCAAGATCCTCATGGTACTCATATGAACAGTCACAATCAAAGCGTGACTGAGATACATCTTTTTTAGATGACGACTCTATAACGAATATTATGGATTAAGAATACTGATCAGCGATACGGATTTGATATTTTTGGAACATCATGATGTCTTGCCGGCATCATTGAAAACTGTTGACCGCTTCTCTCTTGCAGGAAACAAGCCTATGTTTATGTATACTATGATTGTCTGTGCCTGCGTGGTGTACCAGTTGGACTGTCGTTGACGACCACTTCTTCGTAGGTGCGACATGGTATTCTCCATATACGTTTATTGATATCACTGCTAGGGTGGAGGTAGAGTAGACGCTATGTTGTGGATTCAGCATACGCTAAGAGAATGATTGAATTACCGTATAATTTGTTACTGGATGTGGAATAGTCAGTATGTTGCAAATCCTACAGATCCGGTGGGATTGAAATGTCACTGTCGGGGAGCAGTACCGTTCTGAAGATGCGATTGGATAAAAGACTTACGGCGGTTAGTTAAAGACATATATTAAAAACTTGCCGTTTTTGAATAAAATCATGCACTAGGATAGTTCATGCAGCAGGATAGTTCATACAGCAGGATAGTTCAGTTCAGTAATGAGAGGAGCGACCAAAAGAAGCAAGCAGGAAACAAACAGGTTTGATCCTACCTTCGTCCGTTGTCTTACGGGCAGCGTACAATGAGTGAAGTTTCTTTTACCAGTTATCCATACCGGTTTCTTTTACCAGTTATCCATACCGGTTGACTCGTAGATATTACTCTGCATCTGGAATTCAGACTGAAGTCTGTAATAATCGGTTCTGTTGATATCTTCTGGCGTTGAAGGTGAATTAAAATCGAACAAAGTTTTTGTTGGTGTTTTTCCGATTTTCCAAGATGGCGTCGTCTTTGTCTTGAACAGCTGATCTCCGCAACGCTTTCCCGGGACAAGATTAGTCGATCTAACTAACAGTTAAGTATCGGTTGAAAAGAACACACGTTAGCACACATGAACGAAGGCACACAGGTTAGCCACAATAATAAAAGTTCACACGAGTTAAAATACTGTAAAATACTGTACAAAGTCCGGGAAGCGATCTAAAAGCAGGAGCAAGCTAAAAACGTGATCGCACGCTTTGAGAGAGAGAGGTATTTTCTCCGCGGAATGCACACTTCCATGCAAAACAAAGAATTATGTGTTATCACACTATAATAATAATAACGATATCTGATATTTATATGCATTGATTTTTAAAGCACAAATACTTGTACTGGATGAACCATTTAGAAAGTAGGTAACATTTATATCCAGTTATTTTTAGGATGACACCTCCTTGGTAGTCCCGTGCGAGACTCGCACCCGCGCCCTTGAGTTTGGAATAATATCACTGCTGGCTCGGTGCAGGCAAACTCTGACGGCGCGGGTATACTTTCTAAATGTTACCCACATTCTACATGACATGACATCTGATACATTTATTCTATAATGTAATTGAGTGTATGTTATGATGTGTTGTCACTAATGTCATATATGCCTCCCATATCATAGGGGTATAGCTGTTGCATGAGCGTCATGTTGTCTGACAGTGGGCATCACAGAAACAGTGCTTGGATGAAGAGTTCAAAATTTTCAGCAAATGCCTCGGTGTCCGGGTTGTAATTGAATGGATCTGCTTTTAGCCAAGACACGGGCTAAATTGTATAGCAAATCAGTCGGTCGATTAGTCCCAGTGGCAAACTAACATCCGCGATAATAAGATATATACCGGTACAACAAATCAAATGAGCATACCACTCATTGTTATTTAGTTTTACATTACGTTAACAATTTCGGCGTTATCTGCTTCTAATGAGGTGTTTAAATATTTAAATCCTGTGTGTTTTCTCATTTATGCCTCACGCGATATCAGATCGACTTGACACAGATAAAACGTCTCCAACATTAATAGTGGCAAGATCTTTTGAGATTCAAATTCAAATAAACCCAATTGTCCCCAAAGGAAGCCACATAGATAAAACTACATTGGCCTGGTCAAATTTTGCATATACACGAATTCTTACAGCGACACTGTCAAGGATATATCCCTATCCCTTCAATGAATTTAGAGGACACCAATGATAGTTCAGATGGAAATCATATTTGGACATATTACTTTATAAAAATGAACCGATTGAACGACAAGGTGGAGGAATACAATTTTGAAACTACCCACTTCTGTATAGCAATATTCCAGAAGGAATTGCATTTGGTGGGGTATACGTGTCTCCTTTAGTAAAATTTAGTAGAAAATTACTTCAAAAGACTATTCAACAAAAAAGTCATTCCCTAATGCAGTGAAGTTCTATCAACTTCACTTTGTGATTAATATCGCACATTGGAGACAAAATACGATCGTAACTTAGATCTCTAGAAGGGCGGATCTAGCGAAAATTCATAAGTGGGTTGACTATTACAACCCAACAGGCGAGAGTCCTGGGGCCGCGTAGGCCCCGGAAGTTCCGGTGTCCTAGAACGCCGGCGATGCGTTTCAAGCGGAAATAAATCTGAACATTTTGCATGCAGATTTATGGTTCTATTTTCGCGTTTGTTTCGTATAAGCACACATCGATATTGAATAATCACACCTCATGCCCAACTTCATTTGACTTTCTGGTTTTATTAGCACATACAAACCAGGCCTATAACACAAGAGATCTTTACGTCATGAAACATTTGAAACCAACGCGATACAGATATGATTCTTCTGCACAAAGCCAAAATAGAAGTCAATTCTCACATTCGAACAGGCGAGTCTCCAGGGGTCGCCTAGACTCCGGAAGCTCCGGTGTCCCAGATGCGTTCTAAGCGATTTACCAAAAATAAATATGAACTTAATGTATGCAGATTGATGGTTATGTTTCCACGCTTTTTCGCATAAGCAGACATCGATAATGAACAAAAAAAGTACACACCATATGCCTGACTGCATTTGAATTCTGGTTATATTTAGCGCAAACAAAACATGCGTATATCACACCATGTCACGTGGTCCGCTCGCGGCGAATGTCTCTGATCAGGTTCATATTTAAACTCCCAACTTAAGAAGACTCTCGCTCACCAACCACATGAATAAACAAGGGTCTGTTTAATACATCAGCTCTAATTCCATAATCTACATTTGGTTATTTTACATCAACATGTATATCATTTTAAGATATTATTTATACGCGGAATCTAAGGGTTCACAAATGAAAGTCACAATCATCGACTGTGATTCATTATACTTTAAATAACGATCTGGAAATTTATTTGAATTTTAGAATTTTGTCAGTGATAAAGATTTAACCAATTGAATTCGTGGATGACGGCTAAATACTGTATAGTAGATCTGACACCAAAAGTTAAGAGTATTTGTATTGAGAGTATGGACATGACAAACTGGAATTAGGAACACCCTATCCAAAATAATGTCATTGATCCATCAATTTATTTATGACCTATGTAGATCAATACCAATTCAAATTGGGATTTTTAATGACTGACAGATGAGATAACTCTTATCCAGTCACAGTGTCTAAATCCTCAGTTACCACCCCACGAAGTTGCATCGCATGCACTTGGTGGACGTGCCAACATATAATACTCATTGTTTACTGTCAAACAGTTAATTGCTCTTGAAGCCGTTCTTGCTTATACCGAGAAAGAGTTAGCCTGTAGACTCAGACGAGTGGTTGTGCCGGCGGGTAAGCCCTTTATAAGTCCTTTATATCTCAATCGGTCATCTCATCTAAAGTCGAGCAGTAGTATTGGGTGGGCATGGTTTGATGTTTTGCTCCTTACTTCACTTTTACATTTTACCCGGAGTTCAACAAAACTGACAGGTAAGACAAATTCGGTTAAATTCTCTCTCGGACAAATGATGTATATATATTGGATATATGACATGTGTTTTAGCTATATGGAAATACTAGTACACTCTGCCGATACCAATATGTGGGAATTTGTTGCCGTCCACTGGAGAGACGTGCACTGATTACACTGAAATTTGTCAATGTTGAAAGACCGCTCATGTAAAGAGATTTTATGTAAAGAACTTCATTAGGACTTCATGTTAACATTGAAAACTGTTATGCATTTCTCTCGTGCAGGAAGCAAGTGTGTGTTTTTTAAAGTTTCATTTCATGCATATTTGGAATTGATGCTAACTGTCGTACGAAAAGGGTCCTCGATTATTGAGGAGGGAATTCTTAATGGATGACGGCTGAATATTGACTGCCGCACCTGACGCCTATAATCTGAAAGCCTATATGGTATCATTTTGTCCTTCTGGCATTGCCTTCAGAAAGAACTTCTTTCTCCTCAGTCCAACGTGATGATAACCAAGTGGGGAGCGACGGTTTGTACATATGACCATAGATACATGCATCAGTAAATTAATAATTGAAACCGATTTTTCATCGTTAAAATTATCCAAGATTAAGGTCCTGTTTTTGCTATCAATGACAGGGTAGCAGGACCCAGAGTGTTATAATCATAACCATGCAGTATTATGTTTTTGTCTGAAAGGTTAGAGTATACATGCAAAAGAGAATAACGGCATTTCGCGTTCAATCTCATTTCTTAGTATTCACTAAAACGTCAGGCTTGGGATAATCCCTATTCTCTGTGGTGCCTTAGGCCTACTCTCACGTCTTTATTTGGCGTTAGGGGACATAGGACATATAGCTTAGAATCGATGTAGTTAAGCTACTGCTTTAAATGCACGATCTTATTCACTCTAAAGCTGAATGATACCACAAGTATAGGACCATTTTCCGAGGCTTTATGAACTTTATTTCATCCATGACCTTGATTCGCCAATGTTTAGAGCATTCAAGACCTAGGATTTGACCCTCCATTTAATGAAAATCATGTTTCCAGTTCGAGGTTTCTATCTCCAGTCGATTATCTTTTCACAGTATCTGCCAGAAGAATAAGTTCGGCGGTTCTGCGGAAGGTTTTGCAGATTAGACATATGTCTAAAAGATTGCATACAATCTGATGACAAATGAAAGGAACAGGAGTGGCACCCTCACTGCATTCGTTGTTACCCATGGCATGCAACGAAAGACATAGAGAAAATCTAAACCATGATTTCGAAGCACGATTTATATTGGGGAATCAAATTCTAGGTTTTGAACGTTCTAAACCTCAGATTTGAACGACCAAGACCGTGGGTGACATGAAGTTACACACAATCGCATCGGGATTTGATTCTAGGTCTAATTCGATTTAATCTGTCGATTAGAACTGTAATTTGATTGGTTGACTTGGAACTGGAAATAAATTGATATGATAATAGACATAAACGTACACCTTCTCGTATAGTAATAACCCAGGCGGACATGTGACATTTGTTGTGAAAACCGAAAACCCAATAGTATACTATAATCTAGCAAATCGTTTTATGTTTGTTTGTTTCTATCGAAAAGCAATGAAACCGCGCCATGGCAGAATTTGGGTTAATGCGAATAACCTACCAAAACGCTCATTGAGCGACGTGATTTTGTTGACGAAAGAGCACGAAATAACATAAAGCAAGAAAAAGTGTATTTAAGACCGAATGGGGACAAAAAACATGAAACATACATTTAAGTTCTTATGACCTCTGTAAGACTACATGTAGTCAAAGAACTGTTATGGATTTAGTCGAATGCCAGTCAGTATATTATTTAATATTTTCACATTGAGAAATAACATTATCACATAGGGTCAGTTCCAGGTTCGTATCCATATTTCTTTTCTTAGAATGTGTGCCGATCAACACAGCATTCGTTTTCTCGAAATGTAGGCTTAATCTATTTGCACGTAGCCATGTGTACACATTAGACAAATCCAGCAGGATTTTTGCTTTGACAATTGTAATGTCTGCATTAGCATAATAACTGGCTGTATCATCAGCGTACAGATTAGATTCACAGTGATCTAGGCAACAGATAATATCGTTGATATATAATAAGAATAACAGGGGCCCTAATAACGACCCCTGGGGGTCACCCATGTTAACAGTTCGAGGCGTAGACGTGAAATAATTTGCTATCGTTACTTCCTGTCTATCGAAATGAAAACCATAACAATTTAATTTGGGAAGAAGAATGCTGCGATCGACGGTGTCAAACGCCTTACGTGAGTCCAGGGCAACCATACCTATGACCTTACCTTCGTTGATTTTTTCATAACAATACTCAGTCAACCTATGCAAGCTAGTTTCGGTGGAGTGACCTTTTCTGAACCCAGCTTGTGAATCATTGAATATGCCATGTTCCTGAATGAACTTCCTACATTTGTTCATGAATAATTTTCTCTATGAGTTTCGAAAAAATGGATAAAATAGAAATAGGTCTATAATTGTTGGGGTCTACTACATACAAGTGATATCATTCATGGGATGTTGCTTTGTTTATAGAGTTGCTTTAATTTCTCATTAATAATATCTATGTGAAATTTAGCAAAAAAAATATATCAACAGCATATCGGTATTCCGATGGGTATTATTGTGCACCCTTTTTGGCTGACATATTTTTTTTCTGTTATGAAAACGACTATAAGCGGGTGCCCTCAAAACAGATCCTTTCAAAGCCCGTAACTTCTCATTCACCAAACGCTATATAGACGATTTTCTCGCCGTTGATAATCGCTATATAAAATAACCCAGTGAAGGATATATATCGACCGTCACTGGATTCAAACGTAACTACAGATAGCCCTAACGGAACATCATGTTTAGACCTATCACTCCATAAAAATGAACCAGGCCTTCTCGCTCGTCGACTTTAGGACACAAGAGATGATTACAATTTCGACATCGTAAACTGCCCCTATCTGGGCGTACACATATCTCACCTAGTAGCCTTTGCAAGATCCTGCGTTACATGTGACGATTTTAATCATTAAAAAACATTATTGCAGAAACTTGTAGGACAGGGCTATACCACCAAGCGCGCAATTCTACGTTTCTCAAATTTGGTGATACATATCGCATGCTGATAAGAAAATACGAGTGTAGCGTGCAAGGGCGTTACATTTCGTAACTTGTGTCTGCATGATTCCGCATAACCCGGGGCTAGGGGCCGTATGAAGCCAAGATTCTATTAGTGATTATATGAACATGCACAATCAGAGCGTGACTGAGATACATCATATTCTAGATAAACACTTTACCATGAAAATCATGTGGACTAAGGATACTTATCAGCGATACAGACTTGATATTTTTGGAACATGATATCTTGCCGACATCAATGAAAACCGCTTCTCTCTTGCAGAAAACTAGCCTATTTTTATGTATGCTATGATTTATTCTTTTAATTTGGTTGTAATGCTATTATATTAATTAGGTCTTTGAATTATGGAAGCGGAAATTCTTTAATGGACGACGGTGAATCTTGAATGACGGACCAGACGCTTGTATATGAGACAGAAAAAAGTTGGAAGGAGCAGATAACGCCCACTGGGTGCCAGGAAAGGTCTAGGATCGTTTTAGAAACGTATTCCAGAGAATATAAATTCTCCGACAACTGTGCATTTATATACATATACGTGAATATAGGTGGAGGAAGCTCGTCTGTACATATTTTTATTTATCACAAAACTGTGTTGTTATTCAGTGACATAAAGCCATGACGTCAATATCGTATGTAACTAGTGACATAACACTTTGAAGGAAGACGATTGGGTGAGAGCGTGGAAAACATATTCTTACGCTTGGTGGTGACGTCATTGAACTATTTTTCCCATTGATAAAATTTTACTAGGAAATACTATGTTTACAAGTGTAACAACAGCATAGATATCTGCAATACGATCATTTTATCCAGATACATGCATCGACCTGCATACTATAATTGTCAATAGCCATACAAGCAGCAATAATCGGCAATACATTATTTCGACAGTTTTGAGCTTCATATTTTGTATAAAGTACGTCTGTCATTGTTGTTTGGCGAAAAGAACCAGGCCGTCATTTTGGGTACCGTATCCCGTCAGATCTCGAAGTAAACGTTTGTTCATTCTTCTGCAATATATCTACATGGAATCCTCCCAATGTTTGCTTATTTCTTGCAATAGATCTGGGTGATTACAGACTTCAAACGGATTACGTACCGTATTCAAAATAATCTTGTCAGCCTGGGTTGTCGTCACATAGCTGGGAACTCTTCAACATGTCGTGCGCATGATTACATGCAGCGAACACGAGCGTAGTCTTTGGTATGACTCTGCCGTGGGTCAAAACTGTATGATGATTTGTATCCCAACCACGCGTTTTTGTGTTTGTTCATGTGGACACATTGAATGGCATAACCACACGGCCCCTAACCTTGGCTTGAGCGGTATTAGATATATTGTACAAATACCCAAGAGCAATGGTGTAAAGCCCTATCAAGTCATTTAAAGTGAGGAGATCGTTACATTACCGGAACAAGGAAAATATTAGTAGAATATGGAAGCTCAAATTCGGAACACAATTCTGTGAGGCCCGACGCCGACCAAGCAGTTTATTTTGCACATTCTCAACTACAATCGCAATGATTTGTACAGAGTGTAAGCCGCGAGGACTAACAGTTTGCTATACACTTAAACGCAACATGCGATGGTGATGGAAAAGGTCTCTCCTTGTTTCTGCTCGCAAACGCAGTCCATTACGGACACTCAGAGCGCCCTCGAATACGGTTTGGTGTTATCGATGCTCTATGAATATTTCACAGTCCATATTCGGACATTTGCTTGGCTATTCGACTTACAAAATTTTTATTCAGCTCGATTTCATAGTCCTAATCAACCAATTGAACTGCCAGTATATGGTTGATCACACCGTCCAGGTCAGTCAGAGAGGCAAATGCAATGAACATCTTTCAGTCAATTAGGGTGAAAGAGATTGTTCGTTAATTAATTTCGGGGAAAACAGCCCCTCGAAAAGCTGGTGTGAGTGCATGAAATTTCGTCCGCCGCGAGAAATATTTAACAAGCGCAAGGCTTTCTAGGTTGTTCCGTGAAAAAGTGTCCCGTCGAAAATTTAAACACAGTTTCCTATAACAGATTTCTAGCAGGCATACAAATAAATACATAATGAACTCCAGTCAGTTTCTTGTTTCATGGTGGCACAATGTGTCGCTCTTCACCTGAAACTTGATCTTGTAATGTACTCTGACACCAATGCCATAGGCTGGTGAGAAATGAACGCATAACTACCTAAATTTAGCGTTTTGTAAATCACTATAGTTAAACAACAATAACAAAGAATAACAAAAAATAACAAAAAAAACAGCAAATAAATGCTTGCGCACCACGGTAAGTCAGCCTATGTGCAAGGATAATCATCCTCGTCATTGTGCCCCTGTGAATTCCATCACATACAATCCCAGCTCTACAATAGGGATGTCCCGATCTGACGTTATACAGCGGTTGAGCAAGGAGCCATCCATTTACACTGATAATGTTGGATTTTTTTTTATTCATAGCCGACCGGCGATGTTTTGGTTTACAGATGACAAGCGTCTGGACCGTCATCCATTATTCAGTCGTCGTCCATTAAAGAATCTGTGCGTCCATAATCCAAAGAGACCTATTCCATATTTCATATAACAGCATTATCACCAAATTCCCCAAAAAACATATAGTATACATAACCATAGCAGCTAAAGTGCTGCTCGGTGCCTATCCTCGGTGCGGCGTCATGTGACTAATGACGTCGTTTCGCGCCTCCCACGGCTAAACATTCCGATCTCTGGACGTCCGTATTGGAGTCCCATCATGACCAATTGGTGATACCACGTAGGTGATTTCAAGCTTAAATGTCATTTTGTACTTTCTTGGCATTATGTCACTCTACCCGATACGATAAACATCCTGACAAAGGTTCTGTCAAACCCAGTTACCATTAGCTATCTTGATGATGTTCACAATATTTCGATGAACAGATAAACAAAGATTTTCCAAAACAGAGGCAAAGAATTGCTCCAAGTATTTGTGTGTTATCCGAACAAGTATTCCTAACTACCTAGTGGTTGAAATGTTTAACGGAGCTGTCAATTGTTTGACAGGCTTAACTATAAGCGTGCCTATACTTGTGTGTGTGTGTTCGGCTTTATAGCCTCTTTTCCCTGTACACGTCCATGTTGGTTGATCGTTTTGAGAGGTCAAGAACATTTGCGATCGCACAGATTAACATGGAAAATCGACCCATCTTTACATTATTCTACCAGGTGGAACCATGCAAGCAACAGATCCGACCCTCAATAGTCAGTCGTCGTCCGTGAATACGTTCCGTGTCTATAAAAGAAAGTCATAAAGGCAAGATTAACATCACGCTCCAATCAGGCATAAAAAACGTATTATGTACCATATACAGAAACTCTCAATATTTCGCCCCAGCTCTTTAACGATGGCCGATTCGAGCCCCAACTCCAGTACTGATATTTGTGCTCTACAAAAGATACTTGAAGAAAATTCCCTGTCAACCTTGTAAACACAGGGGTTTTGAGGGATCTCTTCGAATATCTATTCTGGAAAACTGTCTTCTCTCCAGGGGATTCAGACAAGAGTGTGATTACGTTTCCGTAAATTAAGCTACCTTAAATACCGTGATCGGTATAGAGAAGAAAGGAGAGATGCATTCGTTATCCACAGTCGTTGATCTACAGTACATCATGTGACGAAAGCCTCAGTGTTGCTTACGACATCAAGCGATACATATCAACACAATTCTGTGTGGTGGAAAATAAATACACATTTTTTTACATAAGATATTTTATTCTGAACAGGATACATTTGACATGAAAATATATACACATGCAATAAATCAAGATGGTAATCGATTAAAAGAAAGACAAATACACGAAGAACAACAATCGCCCCATACCCTTCTATACTATAGCTATAGTTTGTTACACCTCCTGACCACAGTGCCTTAGAGTTCTGGACGAACAAAGAAGGAATAATATGAATATATTGACTTGTTTTGAGGGGAATATGCAGTTTTGATGCCCCGTGGATGCCGACGAGTGGTGGTATGCACAGCCGAGGGGCAACAACACTGCATATTCCCCTCACAACAAGGCAATAATTTCATTATTATATTTATCAACTTAACTCTAAGCTAATCTATTATCTCTCGAGCAAAATAATGTTCTATGTTTATTTTGGAAGAGCGCAATCCTTCTGAGTTGACTGTTTTCAGTGGGCAATCGCCAGCAACATGATTTTTTCATGCACGAGATTTCACTGATTCGGAGCTGCTTCACTACTATCGTGTAAATCTCGCAACGCACGTATAGTTGTTCTATGACACTGTTAGTTACTCCAATAATGTGCTTGGATACGATTCACTTAAAATTAGACGAGGGGAAAGAATTTATTCTGCTATGTTCTGCAGCTAAAATCAACTCGACGATCTGCTCCACGATCGGCTGTTTGCAGCGCGACCGAGAGAACGGGGTGACCTCTGTTGTAATTATCTTCATGTAGTGTATATTCCATGGGGGGGGGGGGGACTATGCAGTTTCAGCGGGCAATATACACCCACGTGACCGGAGAATATTATGAGGTTATTATACAATGTTGAATCCAATATGGAGTTTTATTGTACGAGTCTACGTTGGGTTGAAAGTCCGTATTGGACGAGACGCCGCAGGCGTCGAGTCCAATACGGACTTTCAACCCAACGTAGACGAGTACAATAAAAGCTCCATATTGGATTCAACATTGTATAATGACCTGTTTATTACACATCCAAAGACAAAACTATGAGAGAGTTAAAACTTTCGTTTATTACTGATAAAGTTACAAAGCATAACTATATCAAACTACACACATAAATACTTCGATTGTTAATTTCGCTTTTTTGAAATATGACAATCAAGTTAAAGAATACATTTAAAGATGTAATCAGCCTCAAATCTAGGCTGAAATCGATGTCTCTCAAACTCCACGAAAGTGACATATGTTACGACAGGTACAAAATGAAACACATTTGACCACAACAAACTAAACTTGTTTCTACTATTCACGAGAAAATAGAAGGATTTGGTCTTTGAAACTAAACAGCATGGCATGCCGTTTATTTTTCCACGGCCGTGTCAACAAGCGTGTACACGTGTGGTGCATTCTATCAACGTATGCTATGCACGAGGCATGACGTTGTCCCATTGATGCAGCTGTTCAGCATTCAAATTCATGAGCGTCGCCACGTCACTCAACGTCACGCAGTGACGTCATTTTCCTTTCCGCGTACAACACACACTCAATGGCGAAACAGAAACCCCGCCGAAGAGGGCAGAGTTTCATATTTCTCTGACAAGATATTCTTGCATTCGTTGTTTATGGCGATCCCAGTATCATCAAATTTAATACATATGCTGCATTAGCAAACTTCGCTGCTGAAAAATGCACAGGGGAGAATTTACAAAATCTATCGATTTTGCGGCTGATTACATCTTTAAATGGATGATATATATTATGCTTTGATTTTTCATTTTCTGTTTTTTTTTCGAAATATTTACATTTGTAATAAATAGTACTATATTTAGAAGAATTATTTCATGGAATATTCAGGAAAATATATATAATATATTCGAGCATCTTGTCTACCGCTGTCACTAGTGTCTGACCGACTGTCAGAAGCAGATGACACTGTGACGAGTATATATAATCCTGAGTTACCCCCCTTTGAAAGAATCCAATACGCAGCCTTGACGAGTCCAATAACACTTTCTGATGAGTCCAATAACACTTGCTCGCGGATCCAATACGGTTCTTGGTACTGGACCGACACGTGGTACAAATAAACGGTTTTCATTGGATTATAAAATTAAATGTATAATAAGCAGTTTTATCTCATTACAATTTATATAAGGAGACACTCTAATAAATATAATAATAATTAGTATTTTTGGTCGATAAGGTATTATTTGGGACCAATTTCTAAGATTATAAGATTCTAAGATTTCTCCCCCACTTATATACTCAAAATATGGCATATTTACTATTGTACAACACCCCTTCTCTATTTTGTGAAATCGTGTAAGATATCTAATAAAGGCAACTATCTATGGATGATGATCTACATCTACATTTGTACAGATAGAATTTAGCCATCAACAATATTAGATTTCAAATTCAATCTCCCTTAAAATAACCAAAAATCACGATTTCCAAATTCAGGTCTACATTAATGTTCACTGGACAGGGACATGTCTTCGAAGACCCTTCCAAAAAACTTGTACCATCTCACGATCCCATAGCATTGCGTTGGTGTTTCTGTATATCATTTTCTTACAAAACAGGCATACATCATTTTCTACCAATCCCATTAAACATAGGTAACGGTTTGTTGTAATATTCTATTCAAGATTTGAACTGTAACCACGTTATCCTGAGGTCTGGTGTACAGTTTATAGGTGTTGAATGAACATTTCTTCACCAAACATCTTTACCAATACAAGAAACGACACAAAATTGAAAGCTGACACCCAGTGACTTTTTAGTTTATCATAATGAGGTCCTTTTGAGTCCATTCGCGTAAACACCCGAACAGAGGATCATGGGTAAATTCAAACTGATGGACATGTGGGATACCCGAAAAATGATGTTTTCGTCATCTTCTTAAAAATTCCTGCTTTTCTGAGAAGAAAATCTAGCAAAAACTATTTATTTCACATCACATTATTATTTACTGATTTATCATGTATTTTTAGGGACGAAAACACATAAATTGAAAACAAATAGAAAAACCCTTTATCGAGAATAAAGTCACCGTCTTTGTAAGAGGCCGAGACAGAACTTATCAAAATATGGAGTGAAAGTAAGACGAAAATCGAATTTCTTCTTGGATTCCATCTTGGTTCAACAAGTCTGAGATGAGCTATTCCTCTCGCTATGAAATTCGTCTAACATACATTTTGGTTGAACCAGTATTATGAGAAACCTGTTCAAAACATTCCGTTATTCCAAGCCAGAACAGATTGCTATTTATGGCTTTCATCTCGTCGGTGAACACGGAGCCATACAGAAACATATCACAATAAACCTTAAATTATGTCGCGAGAGAGCAGAGCCCAGTAACCAGATTTCTCAGATTCCTTTTAAATCAGTATATTATTAACGAAAATATAAAGGTTTTCAAATCTACCATACGTTGTTTTATCTTTGAATTACCCGGTTTGCGGAAAAGTCACAGTTCCAAATTAATGCAAAAAATAAACTTTATAATTCCAAAATTAAACAGTTTCAAAGCCTTACGAACAAATGACCACGAAAGGGGATCGAACGCATTCGCTAAGTTGATCGACAATATCATTTCAGGTAGAATTTTCGACTCCATTTATTCCATGAAATCATAAATTAGTCTTCCATTGTCTCATATAAAGCGACCAGAATTTGACCCAGTTACAACGCCGTGAAATGTACATATTGGAGACAGAATCTATTGTATTGTTTTTACACATAAATCGAAATCAAAAGAAGCTTTAAAATAGCCGCGTACTTTCAATTCATCGTGGTCAGCCACAAGTGCACCAGGGACAGTGGCATCTCAAAAGGGATATGTTATATTTAGTTTCATTTAGTTGTACATTGCACTGCATTTAAGTGTTAGAAAAAAGGCATCGTCCTTAAGCTACATGTGGAACTGGAAAAAAAAACACCATGAATTTTTCACGTTTCGGGTCATTAAATATATCTAAACAGTTTTAGAGGCAAAATTCTGGCCTTCGGCAACATCTTCACCAGAAATCACCCGAATTAACATATCTATACAATATGAAATACATGGCTTTTAACAAAACTATTACGACGAAAGGCCTTGCATAAAGGTAACCATGGTAACAGAGCCGTTCACTCCGCTGAAACATAACCACATCTTGAATATGCAAATAATCTATGTAGATTTTAATAACATAGCTTCAACGAAACATTCACGGAGATCAATAGCGCACACAAGTTCAGCATATCTGATAAACCAGGGAAATCGGCCATGAAGATGCAAATTAGCAGTTAGATTCATTCAATCACTTCGACGTTCCCAGAGATGTATGAAAAGAAAGAGGCATGTAAAACTGACAGTGATTTGGTTGTTATACTCCTACCTTAATAATATACTAGTAAAAACTGTATACGAGCCTGTGTGATTTTTATTTTTGGCGAATCCGAAATAGAATCGATTGGAAACACGTTCATTTATTATTCACACCAGCAAGGAAAAACACTAGGCATTCTTAACGGTCAAGTCGACCTACTGTATAAAGGAACACTACCTGTTTGGAGCCAATATTGTAACTAGAAATTGTGTCAATTAACAGCAGGGAGGAGATTTGGTTTAATGTAGGTTGTTTCACTCATATGGTGACAGTGCATGGTAGAGGAAGCCGGAGTACACGAAGAGAACCACCACTCGTCAGCAAGTAACTGGCAAATTTTCACGTATGCACCAGCGGGGCTCGAACCCTTGCCGGTTTAGCGATGAGAGGCTAGCGATCACCAGCCATGCGCCTTAGACCACTCGATCACCAAGGGACCCCAATTACCAACAGTTCTAAATAAAACCACACCATGTCAATGTCAAAAATCTCTTCATATACAGGGTTGTCGGAGCAGAATTCCAGAAAACAAGAATTCACGTTGGAACAGCTGAAAAAATTCATTTCACGATCGAATGGAGAGCATACCTCAGATTCGCACCATGTCGTCTAGTGTCCTCCAATATTTACCTTCACGGCGACCTTAAGATGACGAAGAATGTAAACGCCCGCCAATTTGTCCAAACAGACTGGTGGCCTGGAAATGATAGGTACGCTAAACGTTTGTTCGTGGGGTTGTCATGAAATCCATTTGACAACATCACTAACATGTTAAAATTAGTACTACAAATAGTCCAGGTCCACACTACAATGTACACTATACGAGGTGTGAAAACTGTGAGAGCCTATGGTTGTAAATATCAAAATTGGGCCCATCTTGACCGGACTCTTTTCTTATATAGGCAGGGTGCGAATGGGTTAGACACTAATGTTCAATTTTCCTTGAATCTAACACGAACATGAAAGCATCATGATATCACTGGTCGCGAGCTTCACTGTTTTAGTGGTGTTGTTGTTGTTACTTTCAAAGAACAGTGGATGTGAGATGCCTATTTAGCGTTGTATTATATATATTATGTACAATTTTAACTTACCCGAGGTGTATTTCTCGATTATAGAAATCTGACAAGCTCATCACGCTTACAACAGAACAGGATTGTTCACTTCCTGCAAATGCGAATTTACGGCTGAGTTTGCTGAAGTTTTCTTTCCCCAGGTCGGTATTTTTTTTACATTTCTAGACATGCTAGAAGCTACTTTGTGCAGATAATTATATTTTAAGTGAGACATATGAACACAGGTTTATTAAAAATCGCCACCAATGAACACAGGGCCATCCACGTGTTCAAATTTTATCATCGTATGTAGAGTTAGCTCGTAAAATTCGAAAGCTTAAATAGTGTACAATGTAGTTGAGACGGTACAGCATTTTTATTACTTCCTTTTAGATGTGAATGATGATGTCAAATTAACAATCACATGAACCATTGTTTTTGTATTTATATTCTTATATCAATATTAAATATGATAATATTTGCAGACAGTATGGCCCAAGGAACATATTGATATATAATAAAGGTAACCAAATGTAGTGGACATATCAGTTTCAGATCACCGGTCATTCTGGTCAACATTTATATACGGTGCCCGAGACGCAGCTTTAATACCGATCTGATGAATCCTGGTCTTCTTTTGTAGCTCTCGACGATTTTGTTTCCTTTGCTTGACAGTAATCCACCCGTAATCCGTGAATTGATAGGTAGATCCGTATGTTAGTTTCGGACCCGTTCAAATTCGGCTTTGCTCCCTGTGGCTTGACATCAGCGGTATTCCCTTGGCATAGTTCGCCTTCAGATTTAATGTTTTCGGTCGATGCTCTCCGTGTTCTCTTCAAACGACGAGTCAGTCATGGAGAGATTGCTTTTTCGATCATGTATCTCAAGTGTCGTCAGCTTATCAAGTTGTTTGATTTTGGTCAGTAGCATTTTCTTTGGCTCTACAATCTCTATATCGGTTATGTCAGCTATTTGTTTTCCTGGAAATCGAGCACGGTCTCGTCACGCAGAGTTTCATTTATGCCCGCGATATAGCGGTCTCTATCGGTTCGAATGCTTGCTCAGTTTTTATACAATATTTAAATCCCTTGGTTTCAAAATTTTTAAAGATTTTCTCTATCTCTTCTCTTTGTATAGTGTCGATAGTGAAGACATGAAATTCACAGGCGCATCGTGCTAATTCTGCAACGTGTTCTTCCGAATCTACCAACAACGCCAGAATTGCCCAAGCTTCGTAAACTGTGATTGGGCGGGCCTTTGGAATAAAGTTAATGAGTATTCTTTTATGGTTTCGGAGGTATTTAATCGTGTTTAGAGTTTCAAAGTACCACATTAAGAAATATCACGGAGCTGTTCACCAGCACGTATCACTCGGCTGCCATCTTAACCGGAAGTCTCCATACACATTTTCCAACGGTTTAAACTCCAGGTGCAATATGACCTTAAAATAAACACCTCAACAAAAGTAAGTTCCCCCCTAAACATTGACTAATATTTTCTAAGATATTTATGCGATCGTCACGAGATTTCACACAGAACATCGATTTGACCAGCGCAACAATCTGTGAAAATGATTATCCTGTAGGTTGTGCTATGGCTGAATGAGCATGAATTCAATGCAAGACGGTCGCATTTCAAAAATTGCAAAACAGATTATCAAAGACGGATTTTATTCAATAACCAACAAATCCTAACAGGTAGAGCAATGACTGTACTATCCACTCACAAGGTTTGACCAGAGCAACAATCGGTCAAAATGATTACCATGTACGTGGTGCTAGGCCTGAATGGGCATGCATTGAATGCAAGACAGTAGCATTTCCATGAATTGCAAAACAGATTATCAAAGACAGATTTTGTTCAGTAACGAACAAATCCGAACCGGTAAGGCAAAGACACTGCTATTCAATCACACGATTTGACCAGAGCAGCAATCGGTGAAAATGATTACCATGTAGGTGGTGCTATGCGCTGAATGCGCTGGTGCTGAATGGGCATGCATTAAACGGAGGAAGGTAGCATTTTCATAAATTGCAAAACGTATTATCAAAGACAGGTTTTATTTAATAACGAACAAATCCTAACCGATAGAACAAAACAGTACTGTCCAATCACACGGTTTAACCAGAGCACCAATCAGTGAATATGATTATGATGTAGGTGGTGCTATGCCTTAACCCTGTCAGGAGAGCAAGTTTGGTAGGAGGGAGCCATAATAGCCCTCCAGGCCTATCTCCGGAGCGACAAAAAATTGAAAGTAGACTTTTTAGTTTGTCATATTGGGGTCATTTTGAACGCATTTTCAT